>LGAG01001473.1:10161-31097 GCA_001278395.1 Lerema accius
ACCAGCGGCTCCGGCTCCGGCCTGCCGCTCATGGTGCAGCGGACGCTCGCCAAGCAAGTGTCGCTGCTCGAGCGCGTTGGGAAGGTCGGTGGACGGACGGACGGACGGACGGACGGACGGAGAGACACAGATAGACAGTTGGATAAAGACAGACAGACAAACAAACACAGGCACACAGTTAGACAAAGACAGATAGACCGACATGTATGTAGACGGTGACAAGTGCATCCATTGAAAAGCAAATTGAAGACATACATATAGTCCGTTTTTTTAAAGTGTCTTTTTAAAGAAAAAAACATTAATTTTCAAAGCAATTTTTGTGAAATAAGTATTTAAGCAAATGTGATATTGAAGTGATGAAATCATGTCAACATTACTTTAAAAGTGTGAATAACATAAAATTGTGCAGTTTTCCTTACATAACAAGTTGTGTCCTTAAATTCAAAATCATATATTCATGTAGGTATCAATGATACATTTATGGACGTCAAACTAATTTTTTTTTAATTTACCCCCATTCCGTAACGGTGCTTTAATATGGAGGAGAAGAAAGGGGAAAGGAACTCCCCCGCACATATATAGTGGTAATATGTATGTGTATACCCCCCAGGGTCGTTACGGCGAGGTGTGGCGCGGCTCGTGGTGCGCGGACCCGGTGGCCGTCAAGATATCGTCGTCGCGCGACGAGGCGAGCTGGCGCCGCGAGACCGAGGTGTACAGCACCGTGCTGCTGCGCCACGACAACATCCTCGCCTACATCGGCAGCGACATGACCAGCAGGAACAGCTGCACGCAGGTACACTTACACTGATACTGATAGATCTTCCGTCCCGCTCTGATGGATACACTGATGGATCTTCTGTCTCGCTCTGTCGCTCATCTCGCTGGCGCTTAGCTGAACAGCTGCAGGCAAATACACTTATACTGATACGTCTTCTGTCTCGTTCTAACTCACTCTACCTCAGTTTGGATACGTTTTCGTACGAATTTTACTCGTGCGGATACGTACGAACAGGCACGAACGATCCCGACATTCCAAGTACTACGGGAGCGCGCACACTGGGTGCGAGTTAGTCGTGCGTATACGTACGTGTAGTTCCGATATCGGAAAACAATCCGAACTTAAAATTATTATTAAAAACGTATACAGTGCGCGCACTTAATTCGTGCGACCACGATCGTACGTTACTGCACGATGAAAATTCGTGTCCAAAGTGCAACCGCCCTAATAATTCCATAGTTTTGTTTATAACAAACAATGTTACGTAACGCGTTGTTCGACTACCCTCTCCCACCTATGTAACCACCCTCCCCCAAATTGCGTTACGTAATACTTGAACAGCCCCTTACAGGTGAACCCAACTACTTCTGTTCTGGTGACCAACATTCAACCCACTTCACTATCACTGATACTACCGAGTAATACTGTATACTAATGTCTGTCTGTCCGTCCAGCTGTGGCTGATCACCCACTACCACCCGCTGGGCTCGCTGTACGAGCACCTGGCGCGCGCGCCGCTCTCCCGCCACCAGATGATGGTCATCTGTCTCTCCACCGTCAACGGGCTGCTGCATCTGCACACCGACATACACGGCACGCAGGTGGGTGTGTGTATGCGTGTGCGTACTTGCGTTTCTGTGTGTGCGTGGATGTGTGTGTGTGAATTTGTTGTATGTATAGGTGTATGTGCGCACGATATAACGTCGCGATTTGGAATAGCGCGCGTTCGTGCTTGCGTGCGTTCTTATATGTGTGCGTGCTCGCGTGCGTTCGAGCGTGTTTATGAGTACGAGTGGGAGTTTGTGTGTGAGTTTATGTTTTGTGTGTGTGAATTTGTTGTATGTGTATATCTATTGATTGTTGATTGATTATTATCTATTTTTGTATGTATGTGTAGTATTTTAAGTCGTTTAACGGGACGATGTGGTCGCGCACCTTTAAATGCTCTGAGTACCTAATAAAGAAACACATGGTATAATCGCGTGCGCGTGTGTGTGTTTGTGTATGAGACGTGTATTTATACGTTTATAACCTATTATCACACGACACTAGCCAACTCTCACGTCCGTGTCTCCGCAGGGCAAGCCGGCGATAGCGCACCGCGACATAAAGTCCAAGAACATCCTGGTGAAGGTGAACGGCGAGTGCTGCATCGCGGACCTCGGGCTGGCCGTGACCCGCCACCACGTGCAGCGCCGCCCGCCGCCCGCCGCGCGCCAGGGGACCAAGCGCTACATGAGCCCCGAGCTGCTGGACCACTCGTGAGTGTCACGACATACTACTACATCGACTCCCGTATGACTACATCGACTCCCGTATGACGACATTGACGTCTGGTATGACGACATCGAGTCCCGTATGACTACATCGACTCCCGTACAACTATACCTCGTTTGATTCGTAGTGATTTAAAAAGTTAATTATCGATTAAAAAATAAGACAGACACAAATTAAAAAAATAAATAAAGAATAAACAATAATTTAATGTTAAAATAAATTTCTGTATACTTTCAAATATTTTTTTTTTATTTAATGAAATAAATAAAAGTAGTGCCAAGATTGTTTACCTTTTTAATCACGACAAAAAAAATGAGGTATACATTAACTCTCATATAACTACACTGACTCCTATACAACGAAATTGTTTCCCGTACAACGACATCGACTCTTGTACAACTACATCGACTCCCATATAGTTATATTCCATTTCTATTCCCATACAATACATAATTGTTTACGATTCAAAGTCAAGTAAAAGCATATTTATTGTGGACACGTGATATTTACCTGACAAGGTGTTGGTGTATTATAAATGATTATTATACTCTATTCCAGCATGAACATGCAGTGTTTCGAAGCGTACCGCAAGTGCGACATATACGCGCTGGCGCTAGTGCTGTGGGAGGTGTGCAGCCGCGTGTGGCCGGCCGCCGCCGAGCCGCGCGCGCCCTTCGCAGACCTCGCGCCCGCAGACCCCGGCTTCGACCTCATGAGGAAGATCGTGTGCGTCGACCAGGCGCGGCCCACCCCGCCCGATGACCCACATCCGGTCAGTACTGGACGATTACTGTCATCTATACTCTACTACTAATATTATAAAGAGGAAACATTTGTATTTTTGTTTGTTTGTTTGTAATGGATAAACTCAAAAACTACTGAACCGATTTTCAAAATTCTTTCACCATTGGAAAGCTCTGTTATCTACCAGTAACATAGGCTATATTTTATTTTAGAAAAAATAGGGGTCCGAAAGATATTTGGGTTTTTCGAACCCAAGGTGTAAAAAACCTTACAGCCATGTTGAAAAAACATTCAACACATGTAGTAGTTATTTATTTTAACCTAAAATATACACCGAAGCGAAGCGAGGGCGGGTCCACTAGTATACATCATACGTCTAAATAACTACCACCATACTGTCATAATGTAAAATCTCCACTAATATCAAAAATACAATAACCATTTGAACCTAACAACCCATATTCTAACCTCTATTTCCCTATTTCCAGACAATGGTGGGCATGGCCAACCTGATGCGGGAATGCTGGCACCAGAACCCATCAGTGAGGCTTCCAGCTCTCCGCATCAAGAAGACTCTTCTCAAACTGGCCGCTAACGACAATGCTATACGACTGAATGAAGATAATGAAGTCTCCGTCTGAGATACTAGGGCAAACCTTGGAAAGTGATTCTAGGACAGCAGTGGCCAGTGTCGGCCAGCTTGAAGATAGTTTGTGGACTGTGACAGTGTAGTATAGTGTATAAGTGAAGTGTAATTAGTAACTAAAGTTTCTGAGGATGAAGTTTCATGGTAAGTTGTCTTAATTTGACGTTTCTATATTTGGTTTTACCTGTAATGATTTTTAAATGTATTGTTTATGACCATTTCCTTGGGACGCTCTACAATCCAAATGGTGTTAAGGATTTCAGTATTGTCTGTTTCCGTAGTTGAAATAATGTAGACTACATTTTTTTTACCACAAGATTAAATAATAATAATGTTTGTGTTGTTATATTTGAACTCAGAATTCCAAATGAAAGTAATGTTTTTTTAATGTTGGAAATGTTGTCAATTTAATAATAGAAATGTCTAGTAATAAATACTGATTGAACAAATAATGTTGCCATTTAAAATATTAGTGTTTTAAGTACAATTCAGTATGTCAGTATAAAGGTATTATATATAACTTTATATATATAAAATAGTGACAAAATTTTATTCATAATAATTACTAATTTTTCTATTTAAAATACTCTTGCTATATTTAGATTTGCTGGTATATTCAAAACTGCAAAAATTATCAGGAATTTATACATTATACTTAATTATATATATAAAACAACAGATATGGAAGTAAGATGTATAATTAAGAATATTAGTTATTTAGATTCAACAAGTGCCGATTAGTATTGTGATGAGGCATGTACATACATACACATTATATACGGTTATATATTCATGTGTGCGTGTTTGTACATAGTGTGTTAGTTTTGTTTGTATGGTGGAAGATATTGACCAATTACTAGAGATGTGCTAGCTATGCGGTCGAAAATTGACCATAACATAATGAAAGAAAATTGTTGCTAATAATTTAACAGCAATAATTCCTCTATTTTCTAAAAGCTATGTGCATATTAGAAACTAATTATCACTTGCTTCGGTGTTCAAACATATGAGGAAACCTATACACCTGAGAGTTCTCCATAAAGTTGTCAAAGGTGTGTGAAGTCTGACAATCCACACTAGGCCAGCGTGGTGGACTATGACCTGTACACTGAGAGGAGACCCGAGCCCAGCAGTGGGACAGTTACGGATTGTAATGATGATAAGTATTTCCTCAATGGACAATACCTATCATTATGCTATTATGCTGTAAAGATGCTTCAAATTGGTCATTATTATCCACAGAACATATTTGTTTATTAATGTTTATTTGTATAGCTTTAAAATGCAGCTTATATATTAAAAGTATAAGGTCTTTTTAAAACATTGTACCTAAATTTTGAAAAGGCAAACTACAGGTAGTTCATTTCTACACATTGAACTAGTACTTGGGGAACGTTCAAGTATTACGAGGTCATTTTTGAAGGTTTTTGATCCCCCCTACCCAATGTAATGCGCCATAAAGTTTTCGACGTACTCTCTAGGGTACGAATACATGATAAATTTTGTCACTTAGAGTATTAAATAAGCACTATAGGGGGGTCTTTCTTTTGCTTATTTTTGATGACATGGGGGGGTCTAGATGGTGATTACGCCAGCAGTAGTTATTTACGTTTTTACATAATTATTATTATAATGGCAAACACAATCAATAAAAAATATATTAATAAAAATATGCATATAACAATGTTTACGTAAGCATTTAAGAGCTTTGGTTACTTTTGCTGATAAGAGGCGTGTAAATAATTGAGATAAATCTGTATAAGTAATACTTGAGCGAACCCTTTTAATTCTAACAATGCTCTACCAATAATTGTATGAAATTTTATAACCAATGTTTAGTTGGCTAACAAATAGCATTGGCTAAGTGCTTTATCAATATTAATGTAATTATTTTCTCGTTTTAATCAAACGATTTAGTATTGTTAATGCAGTGGCTCTCAACCTTTTAGATTGATTATGAGTTATATAACTTTTTTGTTATAGTATGGCTGAAAAAGGTTGGGAGCCCCTGGAGTTTGGAATCTCTATATAATAATAATTATTATTAGATGCCACTTGTTAAAGTTTACACTACCTTAGATTAAGTTAAATAGTTAAGTTAATATAACTATATTTACTGTTGTATGTACAAATAGTTATTTGCCTGTATTAATATTTGATTATAATATTAATTTGACGTAAAACACAAACTGTAATTTATACATGGAATTATAATTCGATTCCACATATGACAAGAGCTAACGTCATTTTGTAAAATAATGATACCACATATAATCTAATAGTGATGAACACAACAACCGGTGAATAATCGCGATTATTATGTTTATGTAATTAATGTTTGTAAGTAATTATGTAATTAAATTATAATGTTCGTGCGCCGATTATAGAATAAATGATCGATATTTATTTAAATAAATACATAACTACATATTGACTCCCGACCTTAAAGATGATGAGAATATTGAAAGAGAGTGGGGGGCGCTGTCACTTAGGGCCAACATGTTTTATTATTGTTTCATTTCTTATGTTCCTTCAACATCACATTTTTTTTATTAATTTCACACACAGTTATTAAAGAAAACTCAGATTTTTAATTAATTGACATAATTAAATTAATCAGTTCAAAAATATTTAAATTACTGGTAATACTTAGTTATGATTAAAGTAGTAGTTGTTTAGATACTAAACGAATGGAATCGATTCGGAAATATTTCATTTTCGTATCGAATAATTTCGCAACGTCACTATTTATTACTTGTCATTTCGTAGCAACACTGAAATTGTCAAATCTGGAATCGAATTAAAATTCCGACTATAGATCCGTTTTAATGACATTTTTTTAGAATTTTCAGTAGTGAAATGTCATTGAATTTAACATTTTGACGTCAATGTACATGACTGACTTAAAAGTCATAGAAGTACACAAATAAAAAAAAATATGCATTTATTATTATTACCAAAATGATACGTTATTATGAAATTTTGAATCTAAATTTTTTTTTACACAATATCACAATACACAGCAATGCATTTACGTACTTTTTTGCGCAAATAAAAAGACAATAATTATGTTTATTGTCGTAAATTCTAATTTCTGTTTTAAAGGAGGGTTCAAGTATTATGTGACGCGTCGTGTTACCCCTCCCACATCCTCTATAAGACGTTACATAACACCAAAATGACCATTTTCACCTAGAATAGTTGTAATAATGCCAACTTATTTCTTTGTTATTAAAAAAAAACAATGTTACGTAACGCTTTGGTCGTCCGCCTTATGTAACGCATCATAACATTTCACAAGATCCCCTCCCCCATATTGCGTTACGTAATACTTGAATGCCCCCAAATGAGTTTTCTAAATATTGTAATCTTGTTTTTAATCCTTTTTTATAGAAGTTATATGAAAATAATCCAGTAAAATGTACATTAAATAAACGGATAAATAATAATTATTAATCCTTTTTGACTGTAGAATAGTTAATCCAAATATAAAAGTTAACCGAAATAATAATTTTGCTATTAAAATCACAGAATGTTCGTAAATTATACTTGAAATTACATTTAAAATTACCTAACTGTGTTACGTAAATACATATATTTATGTTATCCATTATCCAAATTGTTTAACTATGTAGCGAAATGTATATGGAATTATAAATTGTGTTCATTAAATGTAAATATATGAATAGTAACGTTTAAGATATTATGTACTATAAGTCGGGGAATGCCTCGGATGTATGAAAAAGTAAAATAAAATATTTGTCTAATTCATTGTTTTATTTAATACTGATTTCACTAAATTTTTAATCAGATTTAGAACTTTGTTTTTTGTAAGAGTTTATGATCCTCTGGTACTTAAAGTCTATCAGGACAGCATGATAATGTAGGAGGTGGCTTCAAAATAGTTGTTCACTCTCCTCCTATGATTTTATGATGCCCTGGTACTTCTACAAAATGGTTGTTCACTCTGCTGTAGTTTTATGACCCCCTGGTACTTCCAGTCTATCAGGACAGCATGACAATGTAGGAGGTGGCTTAAATGGTTGTTCACTCTCCTCCTATGATTTTATGATGGCCTGGTACTTCTACAAAATGGTTGTTCACTCTGCTGTAGTTTTATGACCCCCTGGTACTTCCAGTCTATCAGGACAGCATGATAATGTAGGAGGTGGCTTCAAAATGGTTGTTCACTCTCCTCATATGATTTTATGATGCCCTGGTACTTCTACAAAATGGTTGTTCACTCTCTCGTAGTTTTATGACCCCCTGGTACTTCCAGTCTACCAGGACAACATGATAAGAAAGAGCCAGGGGTAAATTGTGCTGTTTCAAACATTTCCATTATAGAAAAAGACCTCCGGGTCTTTCAACCCCACTCTCCCCATTGACAATTCAGAAATTGAAAAATTCTGGACGTTTACGCCCCCGCCCTTAATCAGGAAACTTTCAGAAATAAGCGTCAATAATTTACCTATTATTCAATTCGTTTTAATCGATAAGATATATAAGATGACTGATTGAAAAACATTTATTGTTTAAAAACATTTAATTATAAATTATTATATAAAAGCATACAAGACGTTAATAACTTAAAAGTAAAAAATGCACAGATTGGTACGTAAATAGATTTCCGACTCAAAAACAGACTTCGAATATAATACTATCAATATATTGGTGCACGCTCCTCGTCACGGTCTGACGGGGGGGTGGCTTCCAGGGCTTTGGTATGATAGGACCCTGAGGCCTCTCGTATAGGACTCGTACTGGCATTGCGTCATACACAAGTGGCAAATGATGTACACGAATATCCGAACCGAATACATCATTCGCCATGTTACAAGTACGTATTTTGATGAAGAAGTCGATCTTTGAAGCAAATATCACTAAGAAGATATGACACAATGAGTCGACGAGACCTTTACGAAGGTACCTAGCCTCGAATTTCGTTGAAATTTATATAAAATACTTTATATTTGAGTAAGATCTATCCGATTCAGTCGTGATGCTCGTCCTGCGCAAGCTCCTCCATGTCTTCTTGGTCGAATTCCGTGTCGTCCTCGGCCGTGGCCTCCTGGTATTGCTGGTACTCGGACACCAGGTCGTTCACGTTGCTCTCGGCTTCGTTAAACTCCATCTCGTCCATACCCTCGCCAGTGTACCAATGCAAGAAGGCCTTGCGCCTGAACATAGCCGTGAACTGCTCCGATATCCTCTTGAACAGCTCCTGGATAGCCGTCGTGTTCCCGATGAAGGTCGAAGACATCTTCAGGCCCTTGGGAGGAATGTCGCACACGGCTGTCTTCACGTTGTTGGGGATCCATTCAACGAAGAAGCTGCTGTTCTTGTTCTGAATCGACAGCATCTGCTCGTCGACCTCCTTCATGGACATGCGTCCTCTGAAGATGGCGGCGACGGTGAGGTAGCGGCCGTGGCGCGGGTCGCAGGCGGCCATCATGTTCTTGGCGTCGAACATCTGTTGCGTCAGCTCGGGCACCGTGAGCGCGCGGTACTGCTGGCTGCCGCGGGAGGTGAGCGGTGCGAATCCGGGCATGAAGAAGTGCAGACGCGGGAAGGGCACCATGTTGACGGCCAGCTTGCGGAGATCAGCGTTCAGTTGACCGGGGAACCTGAGACAGGTGGTAACGCCGGACATCGTCAGAGATACCAGGTGGTTCAGATCTCCGTAAGTCGGGTTGGGGACCTTCAGCGTTCTGTAGCAGATGTCGTATAGCGCCTCGTTGTCTATGCAGTAGGTCTCGTCCGTATTTTCGACTAGCTGATGGATGGAAAGGACTGCGTTGTAGGGCTCGACGACGGTATCGGATACTTTGGGGGAGGGGACGACCGAGTACGTGTTCATGATTCTGTCGGGGTATTCTTCTCTGATCTTGGAGATGAGGAGCGTGCCCATGCCGGAACCGGTGCCGCCGCCGAGCGAGTGCGTGAGTTGGAAGCCTTGGAGGCAGTCGCAGTTCTCGCACTCCTTACGGACGACGTCTAGCACGGCGTCGACGAGTTCGGCGCCTTCGGTGTAGTGTCCCTTGGCCCAGTTGTTGCCGGCGCCCGACTGGCCGAATACGAAGTTGTCTGGGCGGAAGAGCTGACCGTATACGCCGGAGCGCACCGCGTCCATGGTGCCGGGCTCGAGGTCGAGCAGAATGGCGCGCGGGACGTACTTGCCGCCGTTCTCGGCCGTCGCAACTGTAACACAAACGTCTTGTTAAGACGGTCAACAGATACAAATGAAAACTGGGGTCGTCTTGGGAGTTCAAGTATAAAATAAATGAATAAAAGAGTAAAGAGTTAAAACAAACCGAAGGAATCTGATGTATGTTCATTAATTAAAAATACTGAAAGCTAAAACAAGGTCGAATGCACATTTCTCTCACACATTAGGCACTTAAAGTAGAGCGTATGGTAATTACTAATAAAGACGCTGCATTTTTATTTCAATTAACATTCTCTTGGGATAGAAATGACATTGTGTTTCGTATTTCCTTTTACAAGCTTCTAAGGATTTTTTCTTTCACGTATTATTTTCTACAAGGAACAAAAGTACTTTTGCAAAGAAATTAAGTGAAATTAATTTATATAATAATAAGGAAACTAAAATCTAGAGGTACCTATCAAGCTATTTCTTTGAATAAATCCAAGGTATACTAAGCAGTAGATACATATTTTGTAAAATCTCAGACGAGATTGCGTGAAGGGAAGAAAAACGAGTGGAATCTCACGATATCTCACGACATTTAACTAGCCCCAAAAATAGGCGAAAGCGTCTCACGTTTAATACATAAAAATAACTTGAATATTAAAGTTATAGGTACTGGTAACTCTTCTGTAGAAACGGTCGGTCCCAATGGAATTTAAATAAATAGGACAAGCGTTCATGTGCATATGAATCGATGAATGGACATTTAATGTTCAATCTCACAACCCACATTGTTTTATTAAGTTTAGTTTTCCTTGCAGAGAGAAGCGTCATTAGGACGACATCGACACAAGAATGTTGGAAAAAATTTATCCAATTGTAAAAAAGCAGAGCTCTGACTAAGTCGTCGTTTAAGTATTACGTAACGCAATTTGGGGGAAGGGGGAGTCTGTTATGATGCGTTACAAAGGAAGAAGGGGGATCGAATAACGTGTTGCGTAACATTATTTTTTTTATTATTAAAAACTAGGGAATATAATTATCTTAAGTCGGGAAAATGGCGATTTTTGGGGTAAAATTTGTCTTGGGGTGTTACGTAACGTTTAGGGAATAGTGAGAAACGTAACGACGCTAGGGGAGAGAGGGGTCAAAATGTTCAAAAATAGCATTACGTAATACTTGAGCGCTCCCAAACGATTGATACTCAAGTGCACGTCTGGGACCGTTCAAGCACTGTGTCAAAAATCTCATGGAAAATCAATGGTAGAAGTAAAGAATTGAGCTTGTAACCTATGAACTATGAATTCATAGCCATGGCACCGTGTGTGTGTTGCTGCGGTCAGTGACCCCGTTATCTGTATTCGTTAATTATAAACGCTGTTCTGCTATCATTAGGGTTGTCAACGATTGCTAGTGCGTTGAAAATATGTTTCATTTTGGAAATTTAGAGTACTTTTAAAATTCTTACTTAATACATAACAAATTATTATAATTTATGAAAAAAATAATAAAAAATTGTGCCATTTTCAAATGTCAACATTTATTTTTTTAATTGTATTTGAAAAAAAAATTGGTTAGGCTATCATTGAGATTTTATTTATTTGTATTCGTATACCTGTATAGGTAAAACTATGCACTATTAAGCAATAATCCCGAATTTTACAACTAAAGGTAGGTAAAATTTATTTTTTTGACCAAAAAACTCAAGAGCTGCCATCCCTACTGATCATATATATTGGAATCTAATTTGTGTGCAGCGGAAGCGCTGGTTCCGTGTTTGAACGTCTGTTTGTTTGTACAACTGGCTACATGGGCTCGTGTTGGCAGCGGTCGGCGTGACGTCATAGTACATCGATAATGACGATAGTTTCACGATTCAGATGAGACCGTGAGGTCATTGGTTGCTGGTTGGTCGTTAAACATGTTACGATATTTGGATTACAAAATAATCAAAATAAGAATTAAAAGAAAAAAATCACACATTTTATCATCAAACGAGCTTCGTTCTTCGATCTTTGGAGAACACTCTCGATAAAGTCATCTATAGTCTCGTTCAGTGCGCTTTTTTCTAGAACCCCACTAGGTATATTATATTTGTAGACATTCGGTGACTCTTCCCTATTCTCACCCCCTACAAGTTTTAAACGGCTCAACCGATTTTCATTAAACATGTCTAAGAACACCCGCAGATAAGTCACGTTTAATAAAAAAGAAACCAAATTGAAATCGCTTCATCCGTTCGGGAGCTACGGTGCCACAGACAGACACACCCACAGACAAATAGGGAATAAGGCGATGCCTGTAGCATATGTGAGGCTGAGCTCATTGTCGAGCCGAATCTTATCTAATCTTATTTTGGGAATAGTCGGTCTTGAAAAATATCACGTAATTTTTCTGCCAGAAAATAATTGCGAGTAAAATTAGGCATAAGTGCCTTCTTGTAAGCAATCTTAAAACTAGTCGTAACAACCCTTGACTAAAAATTAAAACGCATTTTGCTACAGTAATTTTAACATAAATATTTTCGCTAGAAACACATTTTGAAAAAATCTTACATGAGATTGGAAGATGAGAAAGGCAGTTAAGTCGAATCTCACGACATTTTAGGGAGGAGTCGGTATAAATGTCTTTAAAAAATCCAATCAAAAATCCTTCCTTTATCCTTTGTTAATTTTTTATCGCTGATTGGCCTTGAAGCCGACCTTTGCTTCAACCACAGTCCATTTCAAATTCTATAGGTGGTTATTTAACAATGACAACGTAATTACATTTTCTTTTATGCAAGGTTTTTCGCTTCCTTATACATATTTCGAGGAACTATAGCAATTAATATTAGGACTGTTATTACCCGAATGCTTCAGAAGGAGGGCAAGTCTTTTGAGCGTATGTAAGTAAGTACTCTTTGCTACTATCTAGAGACTAAAAACGACTGGACAGAATTAAAGATATCCTACTATTTTCCTAGTCCTATCCTATTTCCTACTAATATGGTATTATAAATGTGAAAGTTTAATGTAAAAAAGAAAATATTTACCCCCCATTTGAAGTAGACGGGTTCTTTGTTTTTTTGTCATTAATTACTAGTAACTGAGTTTTTGTTTCATTTTTATTAATGACTAGGGTACTATTTTTGTTTGTGTGATGCAAAGCGTCTCGTGTTTGATTTCTAAGTTAAGCAAGGATCATTCAGGACCAAAGTAAGCCGCGCTAGACTATAAACGAGTCATAATTCGTGATAAGTGTATGTATTTTATGTAAACAGCGTGCAATATGGACTGTATAACTCATTATACGATATAACAGTAAATACAGTTACTGCCAGCCAAGCGTGGCAATACGGTACAGGCGAACTAACTATAGTTCTAAATTCTAAACTTTGGGTTTGATGCGATAACTTTAATCGTAGTGGAGTGTAGGCTATTTTCTTTTTCAGTCAAGGTTTTAGACCAGACACCATGCAAATTGCAAACGAAACAATCGAAAGGATTGCCTCACTGGGTATCAAAATCAGGACTGTAGGCGACGCATGAGTTCTTAAAAACGTATTCTCATTTTATGTTATTATTTATTGATGTATGAAAAAAACGAGTAATTATATGCTATTTCTGTATGTTTACTAGATTTAAAGGTACCCAAATTTTGATATTTGTGACAATAAATATGGCAGGTGACCGGCACATAATCGGCCATTTCGATAGCGTTGACATCGATGTATTTTTATTTTCCCTGTTCCCTACAAGGTCTTTGTAAGCTCTAACTCTATTAGCAAGAGATAGAAGTTATTGACGTCCGCTGTCGCATCGCAGCAATAGCACGGTGAGGCCGATGAACTAACACCGACCACTTAGTGACGGTAATACAGCCGTAATTATGCTCGCACTATAATCGCGGCGATGCTTTTCGGACGATAACGGTACCACCTCTCTCTTATAACAGCAACTCTTTGTCGCCCGTTAGCATTTCAGAATTAGGTAATTTTGCCGTGTCCGGTGTTGCGAAAACTGTGGTCTCATCGTCTCGTAGTCTCATTTTAATGGATCATTAAAATTAAATTCGTAGATATTATGTTGACGACCCCGTAACACAATATAGAGGATAACAGTAGTAAGCGCGCTCAAACGCACACATAGACAAAAAGTGTTTTAGAATAAAATCGTAAAGATATTATGTGCGTGTCAAGCGTTGGTATTAAAAACGAAGAGTTTAGATACGTGAGTTTTACTACTGTTAGTCTCTCTATATTGTATCTGTAGTCCAGTTGATTATGACCCTGTCTGCTATGAGCCCTAGGTTCGATTCTTGGCTGCAGCAAATATTTGTTATCCTTGCCACTAACAACACAGGCAAAGCTAAAATTTAGGTGCAATTGTGTCTATTTAAGCGCTGTTCGCGCACTATGCTTCCCTTTATTAAGCTGCAAAATCATTAAAATGTGCAAATTTTTGTCCTCATTAACATTACATAATGCTTTATAATATTACCTACCTGTTCAAAACAGGCATACTTTATTATCATTACAAATCCCATATTACATTTCACTTCATTTAGCTCAGCCGTTGTGTTAGCGTACTATTATACCCTTCGATATACCCATTATGCTGCGGTGATAAAGGTACTGACCAGAGGCCTCATTGTAGTAGACGGAGATGCGCTCGAGCTGAAGGTCACTGGTTCCTCGGTACACGCCGGCAGGGTCGATGCCGTGCTCCTCAGATATTATCTCCCAGAACTGTAAAGAACAACAAATATGCATATGGTTAGGGCTTCTGTATGTAAATCTAGATTCAAAATGTTTATTTCGTCGTAAGAACTAATAGGCCTCTTAACGAATGTCAAAGTTTGCAATATAAACAAAATAAAATAATTTACAACTTGCAATTAAAGTAGTTATTAACTTAGCAATATCTGATGTTAGGCAATACCTATGTATATCATTACTATTAATGGTAAGTCCGGTATGGGGAAAAGGTAGAAAAGGAATAAAAGGAAATCCTAGTGTCTCTTTTAGTTTCTTAATGTCCAAATTACACTCATATTAATATTGGTCATAAGTAATTAAGTAAATAGACAAGAGTTGCGCAATGTTGTGATAGAAAAGCAATCCAAATAACATTTTGGGACAAACATTTTAGGAGTTTTGTATTAATTAATAAGTAACAAAGATTAAATATTCATTTAGAATTATTCGTTCCTAGTGTAGAGATTTTTATCATAACTCATACCTGATTTAATTTAAATTGATGACTATTATAATAAGTATTGTTTAGGGTCACAATGACGGCACAATAGGACCCCTAAGGTAAGATCTCTTTCATCTTTACAATTCAGTGTGTACAATAGACCATAGGGTAGCGTAACAGCTGTTGCACGTATAACACTGTACGAACACGATGGAACTTGTTGGTTATTTACTCCATTAGAACGTTTACGAACGTCGAATTATTATTATGAGATAACAGTTACATCGCTTCATTGCTAATGATATCTTACTTCTTACTAATATTATAAATGTGAAAGTTTGTAAAGATGTTTGGATATTTGGATGTTTGGATGTTTGGATGTTTGGATGTTTGTCCCTCCTTCACGGTCTAACGGTCTAACGGATTAAGCTGAAACTTGGTACACAGATAGGTTGCATCCAGGAATAGGACATAGGATACATTTTATCCCGATTATAGGTTCCCTTGGGACGAAATCAATATTTTGTTTATCGACTTTTCTGCGGGCGGAGCCGCGGGCATCGTCTAGTTAATAATAAATGTAGTGTGTTATATGGCGGTGTTTTCAGTAGTTCAGGAGACTGGTGGGCTTATGAAAGGGTTCTAAAATGACCACGTAAAACCCACTTTTTTGTCAGAGGTATTAAAATCAGTATTCAAAATTCAATTGTCGATTTTTTTTTTCAAACTTTTTTTTTGTATTTATACAGAGTTGTCTATACGTTTATAATGTAGAATCCGTCAGATTTACGGAAAGTATTTTAAAAAGGGTCTTGTTAAAACCCACTTTTTGTGTCAGCGGAATTCAGATCTCTAATAAACAATCATCTTTGAATTTGAATCTTTAAATCAATTTCTTTTTAACTTTTTTTTATATCCACGGGGTAGATTTTAAGTCTGTAATATAGAATGTTCGTCGTAATACTTTCCTAGAAATTTAACCCGTAGGGAAACCCACCAGACGGTGAGTGACCGTCAACGACACGTCATACCATCGACCATCGACCATCGACCAGCCCCGTCATTACCACGCGATAATTGTGGTGTCATTACCATCAGGGAAAATATGCTTTTGATTAGGATTGACATACGTTGCTGTTTTTAAATTATTTATAGAAAGTTACGGGTAGTGCGTATTTTAGTAATTAATTGCCGGGAGCGGATTTGGTTATTAATTATTATTACATGTCCTGTAAAGTAAATAGGTAAAAGAAAGACCATTTTTTAATAACGCTATACACTCATAGCCCCACAGTAGGGTTCCCTGTGTCGTGGGTGCCATGGATGATACAGAAATACACAAACATACACCCAGACCAAGAACAGAAATTTTAATTCATGATTCAAATTTCGTCCCCGGTGGAAATCGAATCTAGGACCTTATGAACGGCGATCCGACGTGGTAACCATTGGGCCATGCGGGTTGTCAAATACATCATTATAGGCCTTTTAGATAAAAAAAAATCTCATATACATAATTGCTCGGAATGTTTTAAATTAATTTCATCTATCGCTTATTTTGAAAAATGATTTGCTGTAATGAAATTATACTATCCCTAGTCATTGTCCAGTCAATACTATTTATAATGTTACACCGCATTACCAATACTAAAATATTTTGTAAAGGAAAATACTTGTTTACTAAATAATATAGTTTACGTATAGGGAAAACGCCAAATGCATGTATATTTAGAATTACCTTCCTTCGCTTCGTATCGATAAACAATAGGCTAACAAATTGTCAAAATGATGACACATTTGAGGTCATATGTTAGGTATCTAGTGGGGTTATTTTATTAATGCGTTAAATTTCTGTTCTCCGGTTTAAACGGTGTACACTTTGACCACCATTATGAGTCCGTAAATCTGTTGTCGTCAAAGTGCAGCGTTGGTACAAATATCGCAAATAGCGCAATAATATTGTTAATTAAAATAAATGTATGAAATTAAGTTCTATTTTGTGTTATAAAAGTTTACTAAGCAAGCAGAATTGGCTCCCAAATTTCTTTTATTATCGTATTATTGTCATATATTTAATGACATTGTTTTTAATTTTAATTTATTTTCAATTATTTTACTGATTCATTTAATTTATTTTTTAATTTTTTGACGTCACATCATTTTACTTTATAGTTAATTTTATTGCATTGATTTTAATTTTAATTTTATTCGAATAAAGGCATAATATTTTTATTTTTATAATTTGAAATTTAGATAAATTTACTAACGCTAGATATAAGGACATTTGTTACTAACATAAGACAGAGTTAAGGAATTTGATTCTGAAATAAATATTATTATTATTTTCATGGCTCTGGCCAATAGGTTGACCACTGGCATAGACGAAATAAATAAAAATATAGTTTTTAATCTGTGAATGAGGCTAACAATAACATCCTATAAAGTTACTTCTGTATCAAGTATAGTACCTATGTAGAAGTAACTTCCGCAGCGTATTTTTTTATTTTTTCCATACAAATAACTTTTCCGTGTCGTTGACGCTCAAGCATTTATTTGTTTGTCAAAGCTAGGGTTACCAGTTATGCAAGAATACTGAATATTTTTTTTATTTTTTATTGTTCAGAGTTTGTGGTCATTGACGAGAGAAAAAACTTTTTTTAAATATCTGTATGTTTTATCAAATCTACCAATAGTGAAAAAGGGTGATGGCACGTCAAGCATTAATTGAAAAAAAAAACTGGAATTCGTAGTCCCCCTTTGCCGAAATTGTCGATTTTAGTTTAAAAAAAATGCAATTTTTTATACTTATAATCCGAACGCAAACTCTTCCTAACCCACCCCCGAAAATCCTAGCAACAGTCGAAAGCAACCCTAATCTTGACCCGATTACAAATTAGAGTTGAACCACGAAAACCATCGGTCAACCTAATAGTAGGTCGTTAAATTTTGGTAACCTGGTTTTGGTAACGTTGACCCCATAATAAACCCAGTTAGTTATTTATTATCGTTAAAATAGGCTATTGGCTTGACCGAAATCGATTAAGTATAAAACACGAACTTTTTCTGGGTAAATTTTAAGTGTCCGGTCATTTAGCTATGTTTCAACTTTCAACACACATTTCATAACTTTTATCTGTGTGTATTCAAAGACCTCCAACATGGTAAAAAACTTGTAGATATATGATATTATGAGATTTAGTAACTCCCTCTCCTATCCTCCAATCTTACGTGTAAATGTTTCTAGTTTAAATTAATTTCATTAAAAAAAATTGTTGCTTAATATCTTATCTTTTTACAAAACTGGCAACTTCACTCTATTACTCACAGTTTTCCTTATTTTTTTTCAAATAAGATTCGATGAGATCCAAACTTCACTCTATTACTCACAGTTTTCCTTATTTTTTTTCAAATAAGATTCGATGAGATTCAACTCGACGCCGTCTCCTAAAATGCCCGACATTATTACCGGACGCCCCCTACTAAAAAATATTACCTTTTCATATTAACATTAAATCGTGCGACGTCTCCAAGTGGCCCGCATTCATCTTTAAATCAGTATCAATTGAACTCCATTGTAGCTTCGCCGCCATTTTGAATGTCTACAATATCAAGTCATCGAGACGCTAATATGATTTAATTAAACTCAATAAGTCTGGATTAAATCAACGATTGATTTATCTCTTTATTCTGTCGAGACATGTAAATTGAGGATTGAATAAGATTTTAATTGTCAAATGGGGAGTTAGGTGTTTAAATCCCCGTCTCGAAATCCCAGAAACTAGTGCGTAAGTAAAAATATTTTTTTTCCCAAATACATTTTGTCTATCACACTGCTAAACATTGGGTAAAAATAATTATATTATTAGGTATAGTCGATGTCACTTCGACAAATAGCGACGAATACAATGACGAATTACATCGAAATCTGTTAACCCGGTTAAACTAAAGGATGATTCAGTCTTCAAAACAAAAAAGCGCAATCGAAAAAAATTACATTAATAACAAATTATAACGTTTCCCAATTACTCAGAAACTCGTGCTAAAAAAATTTACCTCACTTTTTTGTTCTGAACTGAGTCTATATATTTTTTGGTCTGAATATACAATTCATGCCCTTCTTATATTTATATTTTACGAGGTTTTCATTCCTCAGGGCTGGCGCCAGACAGTCATTAGAAGCCGACGAACTGTCTACGAGCGATAGGGTTGCCAACACTGAAATATTACTTTATTTAATTTTATAAAACTTTTTTTATGTATGGTATACTTTTGTTTTAAATTTAAATAGTACTTAAAATAATTATAATATTCGTCGTAAGGAGGAGAATGAGACAGTCTGAAAATTTACATTTATTAGCTTTTAAAAACAAATTCAAATCATTTATTTCGTCTTAGGAACTAATAGCTCACTTGACGAACATTAAAATTTAAAAAATATGAAAATAATTAAAAAAAAACAAAATCAATCAATATACACTTGATAGACAAAACCTATCATATCATCGGTTTTATGAAAGACAATTTATAGTGTCGGAGGAAAAAAAGCCGGACAAAAAAAATACCCGGTACTTTTTAAAAAAGGTTAACTTTTACACCATTACAGTGAGACTTAGGTGTCATAATAACCAAAGCGACACAGCGATCGTATCGACATATTTTACTCTATTAATGGTTGACAATACTTTTGACAACCCTATTTCGCTTGTCTAAGTAAGGTAAAGTCGCCGGTAGTTTAGATCGATATCGACTGGCTTCCCTAGCGTCCCTGTTTGCACAATGGCCCTTGTCTAGCAAGCCTAGGCCTTACGACTATAGTCTAGGCGCCAGATACTTTATATTAATAGCTACAGTATTTTTTTTTACTTGTCCTATTTAGCGCACAGTTTAATGTAAACAGTTTATGTAGACGACGCCCGCGGCTTCGCCCGCAGAAGATTAGTTTAAAAACTATTGGATTCATCCCAAGGGAACGTATAATCGGGATAAAATCTATCCTATGTCCTATTCCCGGATGTAAACTATCTGTGTGCCAAGTTTCAGCTTAATCCGTTCAACGGTTAGAGCGTGAAGGACGTACAAACATCCAAACATATTTTGTAATATTAGTAGTATTGTAACGGAAATCACACATTTTTGTGTCATTTACATTTTGCCAGTAATGTTTAAGTTATTTCATTATTATTACACATGCTTAAATATTCACAAAATCTGCTTTAAAAATAAAACAAGTTAACAAAAAGACTATTAGAGATATATTTTTTTTTTTTTTAGAAAACGTACCATGAGACATAACTATATAACACATTTAATATTAAAAAACTTAGGGGTGAATGTTTTTCCTAAACTTCTGATTACATACTTTTTATTATGTTCCAATTATAAGATTTCCACTTTAAAAACTTTGAAAATCCCTATAAAAATCTGGCAACGCTGATTCATCTTCAGAGCCCAACCTACAGCGTTATACTTTCTATTGTTTCAACTATAACCCGGCCGACTAGAAAGTGAATGTGTAAATGAAACCCGAGCCGGGTGAGGGCGCCACTAGGAAGTTGCGTCACTACCGGTATGGGTCACTTGCCATTAGTGACCACTGTGGTCAGCTTGACAGACCGTCGCGGTTTTATTGTTAAATTCAGCCCTTAGGGTGGAGGCAATAGAGTACAAAATGTTATGTAAGCTAAATCCCTAAATCTAATTTTCCCGTTTTCGCAATATTTTTTATTGCTCCTCCTCTCCTATTCATCTTAGCGTGATGTAATATAACCTGTAAACCTTCCTCGATATATGGACTACCTTACACTAAAATAATATTTGATATTTCAAATCGGTCCAGTAGGTAGTTCCTGAGATTAGCGCCTTCAAACAAACTCTTCAGCTTATTGGTATAGAAGTATAGATTTTGGTAAGAAATCGAGTTATTTTTACAGAACGCCC
>LGAG01001476.1:19555-29923 GCA_001278395.1 Lerema accius
CTTTTTAAGATATTTGAAACTAGCTTAGACTTACTACCTTATTGCTTAGAAAATATGGTTCACAATAAGGCAAAGTTAAAGATTAATTTTCTCTTTACTTTTATAACAAGAAAAGATTTTTTTTTTAAACGCGTGTGATGTTTTTTTATTAAATGATACTTAAATTTTCAGAGACAATTCAAATTCAAAGGTTTCTTGACCTATTTACTTCAGTATAATGACCGCATGAATTGTTATAATTACATAGAGTTCGTCTATGGGTAAGTAGATAATATGAAGTGTGGAGGATAACGAAAATTAAAGGTTTATCAAAATAATTTTGTAGGTATCTACCTTCTTAAAGATGTACCTATCTATAATATTTTTTTTTAACAGTAAGTGGATTTTAGACTGCGTGGACTTAGGGCGTTAATTCACTCATAAGTTCTACAAACTACTACTACTTTTTGCAGATCTAGGCAGTTCTCTTTCTATTTGAATTTGAATTTGAATTTAGTGTCTCTCATGACGAGCAGTTTTGACGTCATCACCCCATTAACCTTAATGGAGTTTTGTCACATTTACCACTGAACCCAAACTACTCGAAGGTTCCTACTAATTTTTATAGTTTAGCTACCTGCGTTTCTCGTAAAGGGACGATAAGCGATCGTCTCAATAAACAAGGACCTATGACTTAATAACGATTCTATTCAATTATCGCCTCTATTGCTAAAGCTGTAAGAGTTATGATTTTGGGGGCTTTTATAGGCTCGCCCCAGCTCTTTATAGGTTGTCGAGTGTTGCTGTCGTGAATAATATCGGTATTTTAAAGGGAGAATTTCGTGTCACGTTTTCCTTTTAAATTGTCTCCCTTGTAAGGATTGTACGGAAATCTTTTCCGTGAATATCAACCCTTATAAAGTATAATGGCGTGTTGGCGAGTGCTTTTCTTTTTTATAGATACGATGAAATAAAAATATGTTAAGTCTTTTTTGACTGTTTTGTAATAGGTTATGATAAATTGTTTTTTAAACGATGAAAACAAATCTAATACCATTGCCATTAATTTAAACAAATGAATAATTAGGGAATATCTTGGTTCTATAATGAAATTTTAGCGAACATGAGATAGTCACTTTAAAGCGCGTCTTATTATTAGTATTAGTAGTAGTAATTAACTTTAATCAGTCAGTTTGTGTAATGACCGGTCTATATTTTATTTATTAGCTCACTGGCAACACTGAACCTTAATTGTAAACGATGCCATTTAAATTTCTTGGTCTTTACGAGATAAAAAACCCTAGACGCGTAACCGAGATGTTTTTTAGGCATTTTTTCTCTCCGTTTTTTGTTAAAAGACACGATTAACCGAATAACAGTTTTAATTGCCCGATTTATTGACAAAAAAATCGTTTTATGGATGTTGGAACACGTTAGATAGAGATGTTTCGTAAAAAGTACATTAACATACCTGGAAGGTAGTTTGTTGATGTTTTTTACGAAGAAGATTTGTTATGGAATTCAATTTTTATATCCATGATATTAAACTGTAGCGGATTGTGAATATCTCATATTTTAAGGAGCCGTAACAAGAATTCCTGGTTGTTATATCTTTTCTTACAACACTTTTTCGAAAACTGAGATACAAGTTTATTACTATGGGTATATGATACTAGCAACCTGCCCTCGTTTCGCTTCGGAAACCTATACCTAATTTAATACTGGATAGTATATTTTGGGCATTAATTTTATGTGCGAATATTTCGAAACCTTTTTTTCTTAAAGTATCAATGATTTAAGCACTTAGACCTTTAAAAAGTTAAAATGATATGGATAGAAACTGATCCATTATTGGTGGAGAATCGATATGGCCGATACAGTCGTCGTCAACATTTACCGTTTAGGTACAATAAGAAAACTATAAGAGCAAAAGTGAGTAGTATTTTATTGTCGATTTTATGGCGTCGTTAAATGTTTAGTCGCTACTCCGATAGCACGGTTGTTGTCGGCTTTGTTTATATACATTTAAAAGTACCTATAGCCTTCTCTGTTCCCTGATATCATCATTATCATCATTACAACCCATAACTGTCCCACTGCTGGGCTCGGGTCTCCTCTCACAGTGTGAGGGGCGCAGGCCATAGTCCACCACGCTGGCCTAGTGCGGATTGGCAGACTTCACACACCTTTGAGAACTTTATGGGGAACTCTCAGGTGTGCAGGTTTCCTCACGATGTTTTCCTTCACCGCAGCAAGTGATAATTAGTATCTAATACGCACATAACTTTTTAAATTAGAGGTGCGTGCCGTGGGATTTGAACCCAGGATCTCCCGTTCGAGAGACCAACGTTCAAACCACTAGGCTATCACTGCTTATATGTATTACCGAAATTCTATCATGATTTGTTGTGTAATCTTTATACTAGAGACGTTATTTTGCCTACTTTTAAGTTATGAATTCAGACCAAAATATATGTAGACTTTGCAGTTGAAAAAAGCGTAGTTGAAAAGACCATAAAGTAAGTTATTATCAAATGCTAACGTTTCCGTAGGCATTGCTCTGTGATATCATGTCAGTTCGTGAAAAAAAAGAAAAAAAATTACCTCACTATTTTGTTCTTAAGACCGGGTCTATATAGCTTCTGGTGTAAGGTGATGAAATCCCTTGATCCCTCCGCACTGGAGCAACGTGGTGGAATATGCTCTAATCTTCCTCCGTAATAAGGAGTTACCCATGTACTGTGAAAGTAATTGATTGAAGCCAATTGATCTAGGTCTTGATCGACAGAGAGTCTAGTGATCTCATACTTAGTATGTCATGTGACCAACTCGTATATAGGATTGGGTAACTTAATTACTATATTATATTAAACGATATAAGCAAATACCGATATAGGATTGAAATATTTCTGGTTTTCTTATTAACTCAATATAATTCCGCTACGCCGTAGCAAAGTGCTACGCGTCAGGTGCCACCGTGCTACGCCGCGTATTTTTCGCGTTTAGTATAAAAATGTGTCTCACTTATGTTAGGTGCATTTTGTATGATAAAAAGACTATGGTATTGTTTGTTTGCCTCGAGGAGTTTTAATGGAATTTAGACCTTATGCTGCGTACTTAATTAAGGTCACATATGAAAGAAACTTTTTTATCAGGAATCTTTAGCAATCATAATGTGATGGAAACGGAATAGATTTTATTGTATTAAAAATGTGTAAATTTGATTTATTGTATATTCTATAACCGTTGTATGCTAATTTAAAACAAATACTGAAAAGTTTCTTTCGCCTTTTCGCTCTGCTTAATATAAAGTCTTTCCTTACATGAATCAATTACATGCATTTTGAGTTTATATTTCTAGTATTTTTAGTAATTTTGGAATGCTCAAGTACTTTAAAAAATAATCAATACAACTACTACTATTAATTAAATATTTAAGTAATATATTGGAATACCTACCTATATAAATTGAGTCTGGCGGCATAAAATTATTACAAAAACCTATAGAACTACCACCTAGCTATGCCGTTTTTTTTATTCTCAGGTAAAATCTACAATGACTTAGTTGCCAACCAAATACATAAAGTATTTAAAAAGTATCGCGGTTAAAAAATGTAAAGTAAACAGGCTAATTAGTAGCAAAACTAAGCGAGTTTAACACATGCGGGCACAATTAACGAGCGCTCTGTTGGCACATGTCAGTATACGACACGTTACTACGAGAAAAAAATTGTTTTAGGAGTAATTATTATATTTGACGACCTTGCAATGAGCCTACTTGCTCCTACAGGTAATATTTCTGGTTTATGTAACGAATAATTTTTTGTGTTCGTGTTAAAAAGCGATAAAAATTAATGTGGCGTTTTTGACCATTTTGTAATCAACTTTTTCCGTTGATGAGATGGTCAAAATTTGGTGTGTAGTGTAAAATGTGTTTAACTTATTGTAAAATAAATGCGCGGTATATATTGTATAAGTAAGTAAGATAAGTCTTTTTAAACTGTTATAGTTTGTTCAATTTTTTATTTTTTATTTAAGGATCTCTCTTTACAAATTTTTGTAAGAGTTATAAGCCGGCACTCCCATGTATCATTCCAAAAAATAACTGTATTATTATCCTAAAAATGCAAGTAAAAATCATAATTGACCACATATACGCATATACGGCATATACACATATACAAATATCTACTTACACCAGATATCGGTATAATAATGCATATTAGGGCCAGCTTACAGCATCATAATACAATTATAACGTGATTAGATACAAACAAACGTACTGGATGACCGATAGCGTGTCACGATGTATACCGCGTACAATACTATACAATACGTAACGTATATGTCAGTTAATATAACGCGTCGTTAATATGTCAAATGGATACAGCGGCAACAATGCGATGTGATGGCGACGCACACAATTAGGCGTGCAGTCCGCTCGGGAAATAAAGGTGCGACGTTTTAATTTTTTTTTTGGAGTAGTTTTTTTTTATCGCTGTTTATTTTTTATTATTTAGTAGTTATTAAAACAGAGGTATAAAAGTTGTAGTTGGGGATGGCCGAAGTGTCTTTTAATTCTAACACTTACAAGCTTCATTGCATCAAACTCAAGCAATAAGTGTTACAGCATTAACAATAAGGAAACTGTTACGACATGTCAGTATATCTGTAATTATAATTTTTGTGTTATTTTTTTCAAGTCTTCTGTTTGCTTGGAGTCTAAAATACTACAAATAATTTTAATTTATTTTTAATATAATTCAATCGAGACGTAAACAAATTAAATACAGTACTATTATTAGAAATTAATTATTGGGTACAGATTATCCATTAAAAAAAAATCCATTAGGTTCTATAAGTTTTCTAAGATTTATTGTTAGGGTGTTATAATTTTTATAATACAATAATTACAAAGTATAACACATTAAGTCATTAATCACAGCGTCTCAACGTTGTCAGGTATGTGATATGCGCATTACAAATGATAATAATTTTAAGGTAATCCAATAATTAATTTGAAACTTGTAACACTTTTTATCATGGTTTAAGTATTTATCATGCACTTACTTATGACTCAATTTATTTATAACCATGCTAGCACTTCGTGCGAATCAATTTTCGGTTAAATCTATCCTGATAAGTGACAAAAATATTTTACAACTTTTTATAGGCTTAAAATTACGCAATTGCTGCCATAACACTTATCGTTTGTATGTTCCGTATTACAAAATATTAATTGTTATAGTGAATTCAATAGCAATATAGAATTATTTTATGCTCGTAGTTTTTTTTTAAATCTTATTCGATTGATTCAATGAGCATTATGTAACAAAGATTTATAAGGGACACTTGTAATGTGTAGGAAATAAATTAAGTCCTGGATTTAAGCAAATATTTATTGGTTTTTGATTAGCTCTGTAATGTGTTTACCCTATGTGTATTTACAGAGTCATGTAATAAATGGATATACTAGTAGTTTGTCCAGGATTTGAACTCTCTTCATCCGTGTAAGAGATTAGAGTTCAAACCACTGAGCTATCACTGCATTCAAAACAAAATATGTATTATGGATAAAATTTTAATCTTACAACCATAATAAATTTTACACAATTGGAATTATGTCATGATGATTGAGTACGTACGAAAATTCTAAATGATAAGGAGCTTAAAACACCCATATTATAATCTATCTTATCACAATTTATACACTTAATCGTTCCAATTATCAGGTATCTTTGATATTTTATGAGTTTCAAATACTGTAAATACGTGTTGATTTTAAGCTGTAAAAATTGATAACTTCCGATTGCTTGTAAAATTGGATCGTTTTATTTATCGCTAAATAGATATTAGAGCTGGGCTTAGATTGATAAATAGAGCAAAATAAAAATGAGTACGATACAGTTGTTTTGCATTTATATTACTTTGTTCCTATTAATCTATATTGGATTGAATAGCACTGATAGTAGTAAATAACTATTTTATACCAGTCGTATAATTAAGTTGGTAATAACTGATATTAAACTTTAATTTGTTAAAAATGGCAACGTAATGGTGATGCGTTAAAAATATTATAGATAAAATCTTATAGGTCTATTGGTGCTATACTAAACTTTCAAATGTTTTTTTTTCATAATAGTAGTGAACATATAGAGTATATCTTAGTTGAAAAAAAAACAACTTATTATTATACCCATAATATTATAAAAACTTGAAAAAAGTTCTTTTTAAATATTTTTTTTATAATTAATAAAATTTTATTGCTCTTTAATAAATAAATAAGCTTACTCTGATTTTATTTACCAAAATTGTTTCAGAAGACATGGAAAATTGCAAATTATTGAAATGTTTTATTGTTAAGTCAATTTGTAAGTATAATTTGCCACGTATAGAGTATTATAATTAAGTGAAGACTACATTCCAATAGCCTTTATCGATGTTTGTGAAATTCATTCTGTAGATAGATAAACATCAAATAGATTGGTCTGATTGATGTAAATATTAATCACAAGATTGATTACTAAAAATAGATTTGTTTTTTTTCCTTTCTAGGGCACATAATGGTTCCCTGTTATAATTATAATTCTAGTCTATAGGACAAGAAGGATTTTTTGTTTATCTTTGTATACTAAACTAATTATATTAAAAATAATAATGTTTATACGTTTGCTCGATATTAAATTACTGAACATCATGTTTATAGATGAGCAAAAAAAGAAATAAATACTCCCGTGTGCAGGATGTTGTGCGGTCTGGTTAGAGATCAAATTAATAATCAATGTTACTAAACATAAATTATGTATTTGCAACTAAAAATAGTTATTTAATTATGGTAAACAATGCCTTTACCATTTCAAATAAAGAACCAGTATATTAGGTGCAAAATAATTAACATTGTGTTGGAAGTAAGAAGTACTCGTATATACTTGGGTATATTATTTGAGCTTTTGTTTAAAGAAGAATGTATAAATTCAATCATTTTAAATTTAAATTTCCGAGGAGTGCACCATTGTCACTCGAACGAGATCTTCGTTTATCCTACAAGCGAAGCTTGCATCTGTGTGCGAGCTAAGTCTGTGTGCGTGCTGTAATAGAGCGATGACGTGATTTCCTGCGCTGAGTTATTGCTACTGTACCGGCGCTAAATGGTTTGCACGCTGTGACTTTGTAATGACGTATGTTTCACTGACAATATAATAAGTATACTTATACCTGTAATACTCAGTACTAAATGCTTTTATTCATTACTGTATTAATATGTTACATAAACAATGTAATCAAAGATAAATTAAGGTGATCATAATTAATTAAAATAATTTAATTTTTACTTTTTATAGCATTGCATTTGCAGTTTAGAATCATAGAAAAATGTATTATATTAGTTTATACCTACACTAGTATGTATAATAACATTAGATAACTAAAATGTAGTACCTAATGTAGAGCTGTACTAACGGTCAATATTGACAACATTTTGCAAGTAAATAATGGATTTACACAATGATTTCACAAAATTTTTCACAACTTAACGCTCGAACAAAAGATTGGAAATATTGGAAATTGAATTATATACACATTTTTCCAAATATATATGACATTTAATATACTAAACGTATTCTTCAAAAGTCGAGAAATAGTTTTTTTTCTATTTTATTTAAACACATCATATTTTATTATAATGATGTAAATACATGCATTATTATTTTAATCTCAACCAAGAAACACCAATATCGTTAAGTAATCGGATTTTATCTAAAGCCGTTCCATATTAATATGTATAATACATATTTTGTTACCTTATCACGAGTATTTGATAACTTAACACTAATATAATACCAATTTTAAGGTGTATCAATACATATCAATATGGAATAACGCTGTCAGTTAGTTTGTTGTAAGATTGTGATAGATGTTAGGCCAGTGTTAACACATTTTTTTTTAATATTGAACACATTGGATTGGAGTTGGACATGCATTAACAATTATTAATTAAACAAATTATATTGTAGATCTATATGTCTTATATTGTGTAACTAAAATAGTGTCAGTATTAAAACACGAATGCGTACGCTGAAACATAAAATAAACCGGACGTCGGTTGAAAGTCACACGGTGCGCCATTCCGAGGGGGTGGAGAAGGCAACAACTCATAAAATTAAGCGATTTGGATGTGAGTTAGTCTAACTGTGAGGATCGTCGCGTTAGCACTGCTGCCGTCCTACTCACACACCCACACGCGCGCACTCACACACTCACTCAGTCCGACACTGTACGCGATCGCGCGCCGTACCTTGGCGATTCTGCAGAACTCATCATCGTTCGCGCCATAACACGGTGACAGCTCATTCGAAATGACAGTTTTATTTTTTTAATCTGTGACCTTCACTTTTTAATTTTTAATGACCGCTCGGCCAGTGTTGTGCGAGTGACACGGATATTGAACCAGTCAGGTGAGCTTATAAAATTAATTTCGGATAGGTTCATTAGGTTTAATGAAGCGCGAAGTTGAATTAATTTATTCCAGTGGTTATGTAAATCACATTAGTGGACGCCGATGTGAATAATTAGATATTACTTATTCGAATGTTTGTTATGTTATTAATTCTAATTGATTTAGTAGTTGGAATACTTTGTTTATTTTTATCAGGGTTTTCGAAGTGATAAAAAGTTAAAGATAACTGTTAAATATACAGATAATTAGTTTGTCGTACATGGTTAAATGGATTATTTTAATGGGTTACGTAGATATTGTAGATATAACAAATAAAAAGCTTGAATTTAAAAGAGCTTTACGCACGATAAAGAGCTTTTAAGAAATGTTGTTTGCTCTATATGTTTGTTTGGATACATTTGTTATTATTATCCAATGATTGATGTAACATATCAATATTTTTTTAATAAATTGTGTAAAGATAATTGAAATCTGATGAGCTCATCGTGTTATCTGATAGTCGGTTAATAAATCGATTCATTAAATACATTTTCGAAAGTAATTAATTATAATTATAGGTAATATTTTGGGAAAATCTTATCTACATAGGTAGGTTATATAATTTGCAACTGTTTATTGTATGGTATGAAAATATTTTTAATGAATTATTTAGTACTTACGTAATATTTTTAGAAGAGTTTCCATACATTCAAAAAGGATTTTTTTATTAAAATTAATCAACTGAGAAAAGGTAGAATATGATCAATCATTGGGGACATGACTCAAAATTTGAAGTGTTAAATAAAATAAAAAATGAACACAAAACGCTCAATCAACATTTGAGTATCTATCGTATCAAAAACTTAGCTGCTCTAACTGAGAAACGAATCCCAAACTTTGCTCGGTAGGCAAGATGACTAACTAGTTTGGAATATTATGGAATGAAAATAAATAGTTTATGGTCATAAAAATTAATTAATATTTGACGAACTGTTCCCATCTCTATATTGTTGTTATGATTGATTTGATTATGCGCATTTAAATAGATAAATTTAGTTTATGAGTTTGAGAAATCATTCCAAATTGATTATCATTGATTGCGAATTGATGGGCTCTGATCGCTAATTGAAATTATTGCGTATCGTTCGTTTTATTTACGAGATAAACCTGCAATGTTTCCAACCAATAATCGTTATGATCCTGATAGTATCAATAAATAGCCACGAATCTTACGCAACAAGTATTTTTAGCCTATTTTTTGTTTAGGCTAGAAATCGATCACTCATAACAAAATATTGTTTGCACGATTTAAAGATTTTTAGGTTTAATAAATAGAAAAATAGCCAAATCGCCAAATGACTCGAAAAAGTTGATGCACATAACACTACTTATACAGTAGGTAACTTAAAAGTTTAAACTGTCAAACGTAGAACTTATTTTATTTAATCGAAATAAATTTTAAGATCTTGACGACATCCGGGGACAGTTTTTGTTTATATTGTGTCGGGGAAAACAATTTCGATCCCAAGAAGTTAATATCGAACATTTTGGGAATTGGTCTATGGCCTACATTATTGTAAGTGGGTGACCGCTAGTGGAAAAAAATCCATTCTTCGGAGGGCATACCTTTTTAGCCATCGGTCCTGGGTGCAATCGTTATATGAAAGTCTTAAAGCTATGACGAAACTCCCTGGGTGGCATAAAAAAAAATCTGACATTTGGGTTGGTTACTAATTCCCCCACAGAGCAATGAATGTATCCGTGAATTCCCCCACCAATCCGCACTGGAGCATCGTGGTGGAGTATGCTCTAGTCCTACTCAGTTATGAGGAGAGACTCGTGGTCAGTAATGCGCAATTAATGGGTTGAGGCAAATTAATGGATTTTCTAGGTTCTATTTAGAAGACCTGCGATTGTATGTATGTATGTTGTACCATTGTGACGAATCCAATGGT
>LGAG01001476.1:30284-51744 GCA_001278395.1 Lerema accius
ATTATTTTTTACTAGAGGTAAGCAAGTACCAGTTTAAAAATAATATCTCCTTTGCCTATTAAAAAGTCCATTGTTCCCACGAGGTAGTAAATAGTTGTACAAACAACAGTTATAATGCAAATTACCGTCAGCTCTTCCCAAAGCTTTGTTCGTAGTATCTGTTGATCTGCGCGCTTTTTCACTTACACTCTGATTATACCTATTCTGTAGCCTATTAACTGACTAAAGGCACGGTTCTAGGGACTATTTAGAAGACCTGCGATTGTATGTATGTATGTTGTACCATTGTGACGAATCCAATGGTAAGTATACCGTTTAAATACAAAGATAAGTCATGTCTAATTGACACATCATCGCCCTGCCCAAACACTTTAAAACACTACAGAGCTGTAATTTTGCAAACAGATAGATATATAACGTAGTCAATTGTAAAGGAGGACATTTTTGCAATTGCCACAGGATAAGGAATAAAGATGGGGAGCTGTCGATAAAAGTCATAAAACTGTAGAGATTTTTGTAAAATAGAATTAACGACGAACTTAGCCGATTACATACACCTCTACGCAATCTGTGTGTGTGTGTTTATCACACAAGTCTGCGCTGTGACCGGGACTCAAATCTAGGACCTTTAGGTAAACGGATAAAGTTTAAAGGCGAATATCAAGCTTGATTGTACGATTAATAGGTTAGGCTAGGGTAGCTTTTTGCTATGAAAGTTAAAGACAACGTTTACTAAGATTTTTTTACTAATTCATAGGAAATATTATAGAGTGTTTACTGAACTTAGCTACCCATTTAAGTTAGAATTCATGAACGTGAGTCATGTAAGAATTTGTAACATCTTAACTAATTAAAACTACGAATCCACAAAAATAACCGTTCTAATTACCTTAACTGTTACAGATATAAATAATTGCAATTTGAAAACAATTTAAAACAAATGTTTAGAGTATTTATTGTAGGGGAATAAGGGCTAATATCGTGCGGCAAGTTACATCGCATAGGCTTCATCTTACAGTGAGCGATTCATTGACGTCAATTGAAAGAGATTACATGGCATTAAACACGTCTTGTTCGCTGATATGGCGAAAATAAATTAAGCATTGCGATTGCTTATATAAAAATAATTATCTACGTATCGTATTTATGTAATGCACTTATATATTTAATTAGGAAATCATTGTTTTTGGTTTAAATTTGAGGTAAAGTGAATCATTTATGTTGTTTTGTTATTATTTCAAAGATATTTTCAGATCTGGGAAAGACAGGGCTTTTGAACCGCTAAATAGACTGCTACTAGCAGACTGGGCAGACGTTGTTCTGTAACATGTTTTATTTCTTATAGCTTGATTGATCCCTTAGTTTTCCACATCAGGTAGTTCCGACCTTCAATTTTCATAAACGTTATATGCAGTATGCACATCATAATATATGACAACTGAAGTTTTTCCACAACAACCTACATAATTCAATTATGATCCTAAACCATACTTAGTTCCTCTTAAATAATACCCTACAAAATGTTCATTGACACACATCCTCAAAATTTTTATAAAGATATCAGTAGGTAGGTAATTAACATACATACATACTTCTCGAGTTCTACATTAAAATTGAAAATTAACGTGTCTTATCTGGAATTTTTCTTGTAATCTGAAAACTGTTCATGACGGGACCCTTTGATTTCCGTTTTACAATTTAATTAACTATTTATTTAAAAACTTTATTGTATAAACCTTAAAATTAAGTATATATCTGCCAATATTAACCTCAATTTAATCGTTTACTTAATTATTTGTAATGATTTATTATTGGTAATTAAGAGAAGTTTAAATCGTAATTTTACAATCAATTTGATTAGTCATCTCAGGCAGGTATCCTATATCCCATTCCTGGATGCAACTTATCTATGTACCAAGCAGGTACCAAGTTTCATATTAATCCGTCTAACGGTTAGAGCGTGAAGGAGGGACAAACATCAAAATATCCAAACATCTTTACAAACTTTTACATTTATAATATTAGTAAGATATATTTAAGAGGCCTACGAGGTTCTACACTGCGTATTCCCTACATAACGCTTTCAAAGTGTCCCGGATGCTTCCTACGGTGCCTTATTAGGTGCCCTGGGACTTCCACAGATAATACAATTATCATCCAGCGAAGCTTACGGAAGTTCTGTCAACGTGTGTGGCCCTTTTCACCAGCATATTAATACACCCTATAAAACTACAGCTCCATAATGAACTATAAATACAGTGAGTTAAAGTTGTGAATCGGCTGCTAAATAAAAAGGAGGCATCGTTAACTTTGTCGGATTATTTTAATAGATGTCGGAAGTGTGGCGAATCTGATGGTGGTCGGTGACATTTTCATTCTCAAAGCGAATGTGTTAATAGTAACATTTCCTGGATTAATGTGTTTAGTATTTATACTTTTCCTTTGATTTTGGTGAATTATGCAGACGTTTTACGAGGACAGGCAGGATACGCCGCGGGATGAGATCTGAGGGTCGTTATGTAAATCGCCATTCGTGCGCTGACAACGTATTTTTATTTTTTAATGCTCAAATTTACAAGTTGCCGGAAAACAATTCAATTTTCCGTTACATGGTTTCTTAATTCATATACATCCCGTTTTTTTGTGACAGTAAGCATGTGGTAGGCTGGTTTTCATAGCAAAGGGAAAGTGTTAAGTCGCGGGTTCCTATCTTGTGGGTAACAACCCCTGCAGGAGTAAATCAGCTATTTTAGATTAGAAGGTAGAAAGAAAGACGAACATACATACATACGTATATCGGTCGAAATCATAACTTACCCCAGTCGGGTAAAACACCTCTCATTTTCCGTCTGGAGACAATTGACTCAAATTGAAATCTTCGAGTAAATTTTCATCAAAATTTCTATTTGGGTGCAGTTATCATTTCTCTGTAATACGTACGCGGTGGCTACAATACTAGATATTTCGCGATGACGCAACTCTTGCCCGAGCGAAGTCGATTTGTTTCAATTTGGGTCTAGATTTCTCTTCGACAAACTGACTGTACACTTGGCTAGCTCAGAATGACAATCTACTGTATTGTTGTATATTTGTAATTTAGCTTATATACTAGACGTCGCCCGCGTCTTTTCCCGCAGAAGAGTAGTTTAAAAAAATATTGGATTCCCAGGGGACCTATAATTGGGATAAAATCTATCCTACGTCCAATTCCTAGATGCAAACTATCTGTGGGCCATGTTTTAGCTTAATCCGTTCAACGGTTAGAGCGTGAAAGACCCACAAACATTAAAATATCCGAACATCCAAACATCTTTACAAACTTTCACATTTATAATATTAGTAGGATAACCAAAGTAAATGGTACTTCAGTGATAATTCATAAAACAAAAAATAAACCCATTGCTAAAGTAGTTCTTAAGGGTTGTTTGTGGACGCCGTTCTTTTAAACTTATACAGCTCATGTTAAAATCTGTCAAGCTGTTTGAACTGTAGAGCGTATCAAAAATTGAGATACATACATAAAATTGAAAAACATTATCCTCCTTTTAGTGCCGTCGGGTACATAGGTATAAAATGAATGGGTCGGGCTAGGTATAAAAAAATGGTGTAAGGTGTAACACCATAGTACAATACCATAATTTTACAAAATAACAGTATGGACATACTAACTTACCTACTCTGTGAAATGATATGACAGAGTAGGATATTTCGCGCTATGACGGCACTTCCCGATGACAAAGTGATACGCATTAGGGTTGACACAAAGTAAATAAACTATATTAAGTTATACTACAATAATTAATTTTAATAGCAGCAATTTCACAGCCACTATCTATTTCTATCAAAATATTAACAAGACCTGATATTTAAAATTATGAAACATGTTGAGTTTGTTTTGAAATAAAGTTATATTTTATCTATCTTATATCCATTACAACAACTCTATTTATGGGTTATACTTATTATTACTATTATTACTTTTGTGTTGAATAAAACCTTACCATACTTAAAGTGATCAGGTTTAAGAATATTTTAAGTTTTTAGGATTTACATTTACAAACAAAGGGCGAAGAATATGACGGTTGAGCAATTAGGCACTTCAAATCCTCTAATGTGGTTTGTGGCTTTGATTGTGATTTGTATGCAAAATGTGTCATGGGTTTGATTTCGAGCGGGGTCCGTCTTAGTCCAATTATTCTTCAGGTGAATGTATCTTTTGTATCGTGGATATTTCTTATGACAATATCAATGCTTTCTGCGATATAAGAGTATAATTGTGAGTGTGTTTTTGTTCAATCAGTATTTGAAGTAACTGTTTCAACGATTACCATAACTCCCTAAATAGTATATGACTGCATACCAATTAACATTTCCATTGAAAGTAACCCATGTCATAGCAGTTAATTGTCCAATCAGTCTCTGTATCATTGCTAGAACTAAAATACAATTTATCTTCGACCGCGGCTCAGAACCGCCGACTATAATTGAGTCCTGGGCCGGTCGACTCACACTGACTCACTCAATAAGACTCAAACCACCCGACCGTTTGTTACAGGAAGCGCCTGAAAACATCGCAACGACTTCAAAGCCGCATTCGACATCAAACGGCTAACCAGCGTCAATCCCGAGTGGCTATTAAACTCTAATTCAATCATAAAAACAAACATGACCGACTATTTCCGTACGAATCGCGGGTGAAACTTACACATGAGCGCGGAAGACGATATCGGATGCAAAGACACTGAGACCGACGGGAACGCGGCGCCGGGAGACATGCAAACTGTAGTATCCAGTTACGTTGCCCCGAATTTGATTGGACAAGCCGACAGATTGATAGACGCCACTTACCCGAATGAATCGACGTTCAATATCGAGTATCGATACGGTATCGACGGGAGCCCCGAGGCGAAGGAAGAGAAGATTAACGTCGACGATGATTGCGATGACAAGGATGAGGAACTAGTGATAGCCGACGACGACTACCTCAAATCTCAGAACGAAGAAACCGTCGACAGTATCGATTGTTCGACTCATAGCGACGCCAACGAGGAAAGAAGTAAAAACAGCGAGAAAGAAGAAACTTTCGAACTTTCCTGGCATCCTCATGTATATGGGAAACCTCCCAAAATGCCTACGCCTCATACGATAGAATATATTTTAGGGTTAACGAACAAAAACTGTGAGAAAGCGCACGTTAGTAAAGAAGAAAGGTCGTCAGTTAGCCAGTTGATTAACGTGAAACGGAACTTTGATAGCAAGAAGATTTTTCACCACGAAAAGAGTACGCAGGTGCAGAGAGACTTAGCGGAGAGAAAGTTTAATATAAGTGTGCATAAGAATAAACTGCAGGAACAATTGTTGCAGCGCAGTGTAAGAACTAGTGACAGTGAATACGACAAAGTGCAATACGTTTCTAAAGACGATCAACCTCTGAACTTGTCAGTGCCTAAGTCTAAAGACTCACCGGGTTGGAGTCCTGTGGACGAAGATAAGACAGTTAAAGGTAAGTCAGATTAATTTTATCCTGAATAGGATTTTTCATTGAAAGAATTTCTCGTGCATTGTAAACTTGTAAAGATTGTAGCAGCAAAAGCTTTAATTAGTGTCGCAGCAAAGTTACTGATCGAATAAGGACAATTAAAACAAATAATTAATGAGTGTGCAAAATCTTAAGCATTTCGTTCTTAGTACCGAGGCCTAATGATTTATCGCTGGCTCGCTCTTGGAGTTTTACAAGGGTCTAATTACTGAATCGCCTGTTAATCTTATCAATGAAGCTATCAACCGGTTTTCGGACATCCCACGCAGCGGATATTAAACGCTTTACATTACAAAAATGTACATAAAATTTACAGTAATCACTCTTCAAAGCTCAAAACGTCTATATAACCATCAAAAATCCCACACACGCTGACAAATAAACGAAAACTTCCACGAAGTTTGTGGTAGGGAGGTTGCCATAAATGTTGCTTCATAAAATCGTCGTATAAACTGTTAAGCAACTCGTATAAATGCGTTCTTTTCGAGTCAATTAGAGTTTATTTTTGATTGTAATGAGTTCGGAGTTATGTCTTTTTGTTCGCGTAGCTCTGACGAGCTATAAAGCAAGCGAGTTGTAAATCACAGTCAATTAGTTGAAAGTGGTCGGCACGCGGGCCTTGTATTTCTGGCTGGGTAATGATATTAATATACGTCGATGCGCACTCGACGTATTGCTTTGTTTGTAAGCTGTTTTCATAAATGGTTTCAATGAATGCTGAGATGAGGTTTCATAAATTAGGATGTGGAGATATCAACACAGCGATTTGGTTAGCAAGCCAACCACCTGTGACATTCCTTGAAGTAGTTAGTTCCCAGAATAGGAAGGTTCCTAGAAAGATGTTCAAATGTGAAAGAGAGTTATAGTTATCTTTTGTTTTTGTTATTGATATAGAAGATGTTAGTTGCGCTGGTAGTACCTATGTACGAGTATAATTACTTTCTTTAATACCGAGATCTGACATGCTACGGCTTACTTACGGCTTACGGCTACTATTTGTAAAGGAGCATTTAAGTTAAAATAGGAACTTTTTAAATCTTGTTTTATGGTAAATGAATAAATATGTTTTATAGAAGAATGTTGCCCTACATCATAATTGTTAGCATACTTAAAAAGGGCAATAGAATAGAACTACATACTTGAAAAAAGTTTCCCTTGTAGCTTCTTGAACAACATTTCCAGTAACAACTGCATAAATATTTGTTAAAGAGCATTTTAAATAACAAACGAAATCTCTTCAATATTTTAATTGGGCGAATGTTAGATTCATATTGAGTAGTGCTTATTGGAATATTTTCCCATTCGTTTGATATTTGTATTACCTTGTTATTTGTACCGACATGAGTAACAGTTATATTATGTTAGTCAGCAAAGTAATTATGGCTATATTAAGCGGATCTACAAAGTAGTCGTATTAATCTCCCTTCCACTGCCCATTGCTGTACTTTACGACAATCAATATTGGATTCTCTCTAAAACCGTACACTACCTTATCTCCTTTATTTTACCATTGAAAAACCTACCTTATCCCAATTGATTAGAGTTCACAGGGGTGGTTATGACCCTCCGAACAGAAATAGCGCCATTCTAATCTCAAGTCGTTCTTGCATTTATATTGTAACGTTTTAATAGAGCTCAATACGCTGCTACGTTGGCTGTTCTGATGCCCGAGCGGCTTTCACGTAATTATAAACCTTATTACCGGGTGGTAGAGTTCATTGGTTGTCGTAGGACTCGCTAATAAGTTTGCGAGGCATAATTTGAACGTCCGAGCAATAAGCTATCGGGCAATGCAGCTGCGTCCGTCACTAGGGTTGCCAGCGTATTTTTAGATGAGCACTAATGGAAAGTGTGACCTAGGTTTGTTTATTATATACTTTGGTGGCACGAGATTGGTCGTACACGCCTACGATTCAAGCTTCAAGCCAATGGACGTTACTTACTCATTTAATTACAAGCAATAAGTTCATAAACTAACAAGTCAAACTAAAAAACATTCTCTAAAATTATGTCACACGAAAAATGTCACCATTCACAAATAAAATTATTTGTTTTAGACTTGTCCGTTTGAACCCCTTTGAATTGGTACCCAACATGATATAAGTAGTTAATATTTTTATTAGTTTACTATTATTACTTTAAAGGGCGCAATATTTAAAAAAATGTTACGTCACATAGTCAATAACTAGCGGATAAATATGACGTTTCCAACAAAACCTCATTTGTCAAATTATGTCTACAGAAATTAGGAGAGAATGAATGAACATCCATTCATTCATAATATACAAAAAAAAATCCTTAAAGATCTTACACTTATACCAACTTTACAGTTTAATTTTTACACTATGTATAAATTAAACATTACACAAATAAATAAACATCAGAACGAGCCATTCTACAGCCCTATCTCTTCGATTATTAAAAACAATATTTACGGTACATGGCTTTCAGAACTAAATACTCGAAATCGTAACTTTTCATTCCTACAAACAACAAGATGAACTTTTGACACAGGATGATCTTTGCATCCAACTTTACTGATTATAAGTCATTTCAATTTTATTCATTCATGGACTTTGACGTACCACATCTAAGATTTGATTTGTACCTACATACTTGAATGCGATTTTTTACTTACTTGGTATTATTAATATGTATGCCACAATAAAGAAATCTGAAATGTTTCAAAAGAAATACGATTTTTTGATACGAATTTAAAATGAAATACCTACACAGTAAACTCTAAAAGAAGTGTTGCCGATAGTCAAATAATAATTATAGCTGTATTTTTATACTTCCTAGTTTTTTAGTAATGTCACATTATAAACCTTCAACAGATAGCCTAAATCTATACAGCACCGAGATCCGTGCTCTAAGGGGACCATAACTAATCAAACGTTAATATATTCCAGACATTTTGCAATATATACAGGGAATATACCCAGTAAACTAGACAGGTTTATTTGTTCGACTAATGCGACATTGTTTAGGGGATGCGCGTGAACTCTTAACTAATGTTGTGAACGACAATGATTGATATTAGCGACGACTATTCGAACTCGCGACAGTCACTGCACCTGTCTGCAACAGACTTAGTGTGGCCAGAGTGATTACGATTACATATATTTATTGGCAACAGTTTATCATACGATTAGTCTATTAATTAATTAATTATAATTGTGTGTAAGTTAATAGAGTAATGATTTAGGTTATTTAGGATCGTTTGAAGAGACTCTCGATAGATAAGTGTTATTTTTTGTCTGTCAATTATTCTATATTACTTAACATAATTTAATAACTGTGGTGTCGTTTGAAGTCTTATTTAGCTTGTGATAGGCTTTGTGACTAAGGTCATTCAGTGTAAATAAAAATGTATTTTTTAAAGTAATTTAGTTTATTAAACAGTGCTGTAATTTTAAAATAGTTTTCTCTTGGTCATTTGACAACAAATAAAACGATTGGTAACCCTACACAAATCTAATAGAAATCTAATCTGTGTATTGGTGTAAGAATAATTCGTAATCTGTAGTATAATGTTTATCGTCATATCGCGTCAAGCGCAGAGCCGCGCCTGTTCACACAAATAATTAGTTAGACATATTTTTTACTCTCTGTTATCTGTATAATAAATAGAAAAAAAGTCAACTACTTACTAATATTGAAAAAAAAACTGTGTCACTTTTACAACACAGTCGAATCTAATTGCATTCATGCGGTCAAGCTATTTGACCTGTAAAGCACGCCTAAGAAATGTACATACATGTTTACACACGCTTGAAAAACAATACCCTCTTACTGGTGTAATCGGGTGAAAATACCACTTTACAGTGTACCTATATCACGTATCATTTGTGCACCATAGGCGATTTATAAGTGACCATTGATGCCTATATATAACGAATAAATGACTTTGAATTTTGAATTATGCGAAGTAAAATCGTCAAGTCACAGTTACATAATTTGTACAATCATTGAAATATTCACTATTCCATACGAAAATATTGCTTAATATGCAATTATTTGGTCCCTGAGATATATTATATGCGTAAATCCTTCTATTAAATTAATTACTGAATAAATAACAGTTTGTCTTTTAACAAATGGCTACGATTAGACTTCACTTCACCTGGTATCCTAAGTTTATTGATATCGTTAGGAAAATGTAACAATATTATAGAGAAAGTACGGGCCTTCTTTAATGTAGAGTCACACCTGCCGAAACATATGACGTGTTGTGGCATATTGATGTGTCGTAAGAAACGCCTTAGACATACTTAGCTATTCCAAATTTTATGCTAACAACCTGTGTCGTTTCCAACTTAAAAACATTGCAAAAAACTTTGGTTTTTCGGTTTTAAATAATGCACATAAATATTGGAGTTTGGGTGTAAAATAAATAAAAGGTCGGTTTTTAACTTTCCCTAAACTTTTGTAATGGAGGGACACATAAACAAATTCGAAATCATTTATTCATGTAGGTATCAATGATACACAATATGCACGTGAATTCATTTGAATCTACCATTTGAAGAAACTCCTCCGCACATCTTTTTAAAAAATAACAATACATTTTGTTTGCAAATTTTTTACTTATAAACTGCGCGGAATTTTATTGGAAGTTGGAGATGTGGTAAATAATGATAATTTTTTTTATCCATTTTTTAAGTCACTTTACAATGAAGATGGAAACAATGACACATACCTACATAAATAAAAAAGATATAACCTTTATAGTACAGAAATAAAGCTTGAAATAAAATACTTGCTGTCTTTGTTCTTTACAATCAATAACAGCCTAATCAAAAATAGAAAGAATATCGTTAGATCGATACGTATCGTCGGGGTTCGGTCGTCGTCCGTTATCTAATACGACGTGTCGATAGCGATACAGATTATGTACCGGACAATATATTTAATTGCTTTTATCTTTCAATTGTTCTTTATTTCTCTGCTCATTATGATTAGATTAGGTATTGGGTGTAACGTTGGTGATTTACATAGGTTTATTGTTTCTGGGAAGCGGCTATCTTGACGGGAGTTCCTCGACGTTTGTAGGATTGTTTTGTTTGTCATGATGCAATATTAATGGTGGTTTTGTGATAAATTAAAGAGATTTCTATATAGTTACCTAGCTTCAAAGTGGTATGATGGGTTTTACTACAAGAATACTCATAATCTGTTTAATTCGACCTCTATTATAGTGCAATGGTTATTTATTGAACTACCATTCAATGTGTTCATGATAGGTCCTATTGGTAACATGGTTTTGTCGTACCAAATAACACTTATTTTGGCTTTCATGACATAGGGAATCCTAATAAGGTACTAAAAGCGTATAGCGTTATTTATTATTATGAACTACCTAATTGCATGAACCAATTAATAATTACTAGACGCAATTACAGTTCTAAAAACAATTTACCAAAAACACCATCTCAATCCTAACACTATTTATCTTCAAGTATTAAGTTGTTCTGATCAATAAGTCGCACCCTATTAATACCGTAAGGCGAGGTGTGTTGACAGCCCTGCCGGTCGACACTAGAACCACGATTCGTACAAATAGAGCATTGATGCGCTAATTTGTGCTCTCAGATTTAGCGCTCTAACTATAGACAGACTTCACACTGTGCTTATCAGACTTAGCGTAATGGCTGATGTATAATTAAGTGTATACATATTATGTTAAGCTAGTCGACCTGCCCTCGCTTCGCTTCGGTGTATGTTTTTTTAATATGGCTGACTACGTCAACTGTCACGTCAGTTAGAGAAGTCAAGCTTTAGATTTTTACTAACTTTTGATAGAGTGGACTAATTTAAATAAAATAAAGCCTAAGTAACGCCCTAAGTTCAGGATTATTTATGTATTTCATCCATTGTTGTGTCAAAGCAGCTGTTTTTACGTGATGCTCTTTTAAACACACAGATAAACAGAGACCTACCAATTTTCAATTTTATTATATGTAAGGAGATGTCTAGCATTCAGTAAAGATTCATGATTTCAGACATTCATTATTCTAAATTCAACCTTAAAAAGGTCTTAAAAATAGTAGGTGTCACTTCGTCGGGGACCGTTCCCCGGTTGGTTCCTAAACTCGGCTACTAATTTAGTAGTAAATTATTCACTACTATCACTAACTTGCCCTCGCGGGAATGACGAACTTACACCACCTGACTCGAACAAGTACTTTACTAGTAGTAAATGTTTATTCGGAGCTACTCTTCTTTTAAATCCTAATACCTTCAATTGAGATGTGTGTGTAAGTGTTAAGTAAATTCGTATAGGACTCTACGTGTAATTAATATGACCCAAGTGCATTTTTTAAATTTTAACAATAATTAATGTATTCACTACATTAATAAATATAACATAATATTATACCAAAAATAAACAAAATATAATAAAATAAAACAAATAAACACTACTTAATTTAACATAAAAAGGCCTAAATATAATTTACAAAAAATATATTTAAAAAACCAAGGTAGGCATTTTTACTTTTTTTAATTAACTAGTCTATCTCATATTCAGAATAGACACATAAATATACTCTAAAAAAACGTCAACCACCTCTGGTACAATCAAGTATAAACACCCTGTTTCAATACGCGTGTAATTATGGAAATCGCTACAAGACATAAAGGACAGCAATGGATCATTGACACGTGTGGTACATCACAGCCGTTAAACCAACTAAGTACGTCTGAGTCTAAATTTAATTGATACTCTTAAGCGCGTCCCGAGAGCTTTCAGCAGAGCTTTAATCTTGTGCGGTGGCGAGCTATAAATCACACGTCGATACCAGATTATGTATCTGCTTTCAACTATAAAGGACCGTGATGGAAATTATTTCAGATCCTCCAGACTTAGGCGTCGTACACACTAGCGATTTGATTAGAGAAGAGTCACGGTCTCGCTCATGTACTAAATCGAAATTCAAATTCATTTAAATTCAGAATTATTTATTCATAATTATATGTAGTTGTGAACGTTTTTTTTTAATCTACACGCGTTTCGTATTTCATAATCTGTACAGAGGTTACTACAATGTAATACATCAAAGTCTGCTTCACATTTATTAATTTCATTTTAGAATATAACTTAAAGACAATCGGTTAACACCGGAAATTATTCTTTGCATACATAATACATGACTTAAGATGTTTAGATAAACTTAAATTGAACAATCCTTCAAACCTTTATAATTATAAAGACGATATAGATAAATAGATATGATAGTCTATCTCCACGACTAAAATCGTCGCAGTAAAAACAAGTCTCCTAACAGTCTGGTCTGTATGGTCGCACGAAACACATTTTTTCGCGACACGTGTGTTATTTCACACCGTTGTTTACTCAACCATCGCCATAATGACAGAAAGAGACGTATATATTTCCGCCATAAACTTACCAAGCCAGGTGGAGAGCATCTTTAAAACTATAATCCTGTATGTTTTTGGTGAAATTTATTCTTTTTCGCTGTTTATTTTGCCGAACGTGAGTGTAGTTGTTCTTATGTTTAAACCTGCGGTAAGCCGCGCCGCTCATTAACGCTATTTTATCGTCGTTTTAATATGAGCCTCTTGTTTTTAATTGCCTGTGTGTCAATACGGTTTAATTTCGGAACACTATTGTGTCCTAATAGCCTAATTTCGCTGTTAATATCAACTACATCAAGCGATTTCATGTGACATTTTCACGACATTACGAAGTGGTATTGGGAATTAATTTCGTTTAATGTAATCTGTATTTAAATTTAATAAGACTGATTATTTGTGGTAGTTATTTGCTAGGGATCTTGCTGGATATAAAAGTGATTTTTAATTTTTAATTCGTTCTCAGTCGCAGCAGTTTTAACGCGATTAAAAAATATTAGTTTAAAGTTTTAACATCATACTATTGAGCGATGACTTAAAAACTTTTATATATTTTTTACTACAGCAATGATGCTCACAGATTACAAAAAAACGTACGAAACAAAAAAAAACATTTTTCTCCAACACCAAACACAAACGTGCACAGAAGGACTTATGTAACCATCCCGCAATGTTTAGCAACAACAGAACATCACGCCTATTTACTACTTACTACTATCAAAAAAAAACACAAAACCGTGTGACACGTTTCATGTTATTCAATAAACCGTAACATCTCGACATCTGAATGTGCACCGATAATGGCTTCCTACCTTCCTCGCCAGCACGTTAGCCCAGTGTCATAACAGCGGGTTCGGTTCCCGGTAGTGTAATTAATATCTGTGGCTCCACGTGTGATTCTTAAATCTTACTTGTCAGCACTGCATTGTCTTTTGATGACGTTTTTATTGCACTGTGATAAGCGGAGCGGGTAGCGGGTATCGCGGATATTGAGTGTGATAAATGACTGAAAATTGTGTGTATTTTAATAATGACAATATTGTTTTGAATCGCTAATGTTCAACAGGTAATCAATATCTTTAAATAAGTAATTGAAAAAATAGTTGAATTTCTTTTGTACTCAATAAATTTACTGTCAAAGAAGCGCATATTTTTCTTACGATCTTCATAGAATAGTTTCGATAATGTGGAACTAATTTGTAGCGCATATTGTCCTTTCGATCTTCATAGTAGTTTGTAGAACTTAGTGTCGTAAGGTCATAACTCATAGCTCGTGAAGAAAGCGCGCGGACCATAACATCGCTAAGCGTATCACTAAGCTTCACTATACAGTAACAAGCGACGATGAATGAGGAACTTTTCTCACGTATGATATATCTGTACCGTGTGTTCCGATGTAATCGTTGTCGTAAATTATACCACACACACACACACATACATGTGAGCTCGTTGTGGTTATTGTTTACCGATGACGTTTGAATTGTTTCGTTATGATTAACCCATGAAAGAGTTAGGCTTTGTGAGTTTTGACCCATGGTAACAGTATTTATAAGATTTAATGAGTTCAGCTGTTACTATATTTCAGTAGGTACCTATCTTAAACTTGGAAACATGTAATTTTGATATTTCTATTATGGTCTTAAAATTATCGAAATTATATTTGAGTTATCTTATATGATTAACATAATTTATAAATGCTACGAATTCTTATGACATCGGATAGGCATAGTTAGTATCTACTTAATTCTACGTAGTTAATATACAAATAAAATACCGGTGGGACAATTCGTAGAACTTATACGTATTTAATTAGCGAGATGGCAAGCTAGCGTCGTATATTTAAGCTTCCTAAGTAAAGCTAAGCTAGGTAAGCTTATTGTTGGATTTAGTGCATGTTAGATAGTTAGATTAGAGGAATGCTTGGTTCTTCATCTTGGTTCTTGATTCGTGATTGGGTTTTATATTTGTCTCAGATTTAAAGAAAAGTCTGGGTCAATCGTAAACGGGTTACCTATATCCCGCCGATTTTGTCATTTTATAAGTAACATAAGCTTCAACTGATAGAGTCTTGGTGATCCGAATGGTGCAATGGGTACCACGCCGGACAGTTGTCTCAATAGGTTTCGGGTTCGATTCCCAGTAAGACAGAGACTTGACTGATGGATTTAAATTCCTTTACTCCGTTTGGATGTATTCCCTTTTTATGTCTTTGTATTTGTTGTACAGGGAATCTTAATGTGAGGCTATGAATACTCAAGCTACATACGTAGCTTTATTCATATGTTACCAAGAAATATCTGGTCAGCTGAACGTGTAATGTTTATCGTTCTACTGATAACATAAAACTTGTTAGGTTCTTAAAATAATCAATGAATAGAATGACGGGACGTTCGTCGTATGTCTGTCTGTCTGTAATAAACCAGTGTCCCTCACAACAAACGGTGCAGAAGCGAATCGTAATGGCGTCGATATTTCACTGGCTTTGTATTTATAGGTCATATGAATGAGCGTCCCATCTTCAACTGCCATTCTCACTAGAATGGATCTGTCATAGAAATACCTAGGGTTCGAAAAATATCGATATTACCCAATAAGGTACTATGTATATAATGTGTATAAAAACCTCTTCTGGCTTGTCAAATTTGACTCACATTGTGACAAGTATACTAAGCTATAGTTTGTTTAAAATGTGATACAAATACAGGTGTTTTTAGATTGAAATGAAAACTCACACAATTACACTGATTATGAATAGACGCAGGATATTCTTTAGGAAGAAAGCCTCGTTATTAGACAGCTGAGGTTGATACTGATATGTCAACCAGGTAAATTAACGAGTATATTTTTTTCCTATAATGAGTACCTAATTACTTAAGTTCTCAGTCACAACCAAGTAAAACGATGCGAGCAATCCCAAAAAACACTGCAAAAGTAAACAGCTGACAACTTTGATTAAAACATGATAAATACGCATGAGGCCACGCCTACATACTTTACATGTGATTTCTACTAACTGTACGTTCTGTGGTCATCGCGTTATTTCAGACGACACGATTGCAACGGTGCCAAATATTCTAATTGCCGTCGACGTTCGGGTGAAAAGGGCGGATAGATTGCGTCTTGCGACCGACGGCTGCGTCGCGACTCGCGGGCCCGATTTATCGACTATTTACAGTCGTTAATCGCGGCTATTTCGCGCCTTTGAGAATAGGGTTGCCGTGCTCTTGTTGCGGTGAAAGTCTGTGATGTTTTTAGTTTATTACTGTACGGTGCTTTTAGTTTAGATTCTTAAGAGGATGAGAGAAAAGTTTCTTGAAGTTCATAATGCAATCTGTCATTATTTGGTTATACATCAATTTACAGGAGAACATTTATCATTTCTCTAAGGATTTTTATAAGATAAAATCATGTAACAGAGAGTGCAGATACCTATAGAAAAAAATAGCAAATAATAAAAGTAATCTTAGTAGTGATAGTAGAGACTATAAAGACGCGTGTAATGTAGCGCAAAACATTTTTTCGGTTGATCCTCAGGACCTAACTAGGTATCTAATAGTATAGAATATCATTACAGCTAACACTATTTCTGCAGTACCATCGTTGCAGGTAACTGGCGAATCAAAACTACTGCATAACGGTGCATACATTATGTATGTATTATATACCTACTATATCTCCAGTAATGCCCACTCAAACCTCATATTTCAGTACAATTTCCAGATATATCAGCTTACATTTTCAGTAACGCAAATGTATAATTGACATAAGTGCCATTTCTCGGAGATATTGTGAGCAGTTCAGATGGCCTACATTTACCTAACGATAGGAAGCGGCGAGATGCAGTAGTAACTTGCTGTCCACTATGTTGTGACTATAATTTTGCACTGAGGTGTAACGATGTTAATTAGAGGTCGTTTTTGTCCGGCTACGATAGAAGGGTAAATGTTTTTCAGGAGTGTACCTGTTTGTAATAACACGGAATTAGTTCTATAATGCTTTGTACCCCGGGTATTATTTCCGTGTGATAACAGGTTAAAGATTTTAATTTTTTTTTAAATTTGTTGTTCAAAAACTCTGTCACTGAGCGACTACATCGTCTCGTTAATCAACCAATAATACAATACAACATATAAATATTACAATCATTAGGTAATTATAGTGTGGAGATTCTGAAATTACTGGATCGATTTATGGTCACTGCAATACCAAAAAATATATAGACGCTGTCATCGGAACAAAGAACTACTACTTGGTCCATTCTTGTGGAACGTTTGTCAACCAGTTATTGACAATACAAGTGACTATAGTATCAAACATTTACCAACAATAAATTGCCTCTGCTTATTGTCAGGTGTTTCCATAAAAATAATCTTTTTATTGGTAGTCGATAACCACAATACTTGTAGCCACTTATCTTAATATTACTAAGTGCTTTTGATTGCTCAACGATGATCTTTATCAGACGATCGTTCTGAAAGATATTTCAGCTGATTTCAGATGTTACAAATTATTCAAAATGTGTTATTATCACAAACTATAACTGTCCCACTGCTGGGCTTGGGTCTTCTCTCACAGTGTGAGGGGTACAGGTCATAGTCCACCACGCTGCCTGGCCTAGTGCGGATTGGCAACTTCAAATACCTTTGAGAACTTTATGGAGAACTCTCAGGTGTGCAGGCTTCCTCGAGCCACTATGCTTTCACCGCTAATTTACTATATGTATAGGAAATAAACAAAAAGTTTTAATAATAATATAATTCGTTAAAATAATAATGAGTCAACAACCTAATGAAAATCGAAACTGAAACTAACAACAATTATGACGTAGATACTTGTACACTAAAAATTGTAAACACGTTGCATGTACCTAACACATGATTTCAATGTTTTATCATCGCGAAATCGCGTATTAAAATTTTATGAAAGATATTTAGGATCAAGTTATTTTTTTATCCGACTGCGCTAAAAGGAGAGTAACGTCTATCGCGCGTATGTATGTACGTCTATTTCTGTGGAATTACGTGGCTTAAACTGCTTAATTGGCTAAATCACGACTTCAACGGTTGAATGCATTGGAATAAAACTTAGCACTTAAAAGCAAGCTTGTCCCGGATAACATCGTCCTGGGTATAGGTTCTTTGGGATGTATATTTTTAAAACTAATTCTCCAAGACCGAAGCCTCATCCCTACTTAATATTAAAAATGCGAAAGTAACTCTGTCTATTACACTTTCCGCCTAAACCACTGAAACGATTTTGATGAAATTCGGTATGAAGATAGAACTGAGCTTGGGTAAGGACATAGGATGCTTTCTATCGCGAAATAGTCGCGCGATATAACCGAATTCCACGCGGGCTAAGCCGCAGGCGGAAAACTAGTCGTAAATAAATGTTGCTCATTCAATGTCGCAGATCCGTCAAAGCTGATTAAGCGTAAGAAGTCTACGGACGACGTGCGCTCTCCGCTGGGGGGCGAAGGCTCCCTGACCAGTGAGGAGGGCGAGGAGGGTGCTGCGGGCCGCCGGAAGAAGGCCCGAACCACCTTCACCGGAAGACAGGTAGTCTATCAAGACATTACCATTTACTTACCCCAAGTTTCTTTCCCCTTGCTTCTCTTATTAAAGAACCTTTTCAAAACGAGGGTAAAAAAAAATTAAAAATAATTACGCGTATCATTGATACTTACGTGAATAAATTATTTTTTTTTGCATCAGATATTATGTTAACTTAAAAACTAATCTAACGTGTAATAATATTAATTTTCACGGTCCCAACACTAACGAATTAACAACAACTAATATTCCCACTAACATCGAAATAACAGAACTTATAAACCAAATACTCGTAATTCTAATAGTCCTTACCCGATAATCTTACTCGAAGTTTGTTACGATGTCCATGGGGAGGGGTAGGATATGTATTTTTAATATAATTTTATATTGTAGGTATATTTTGACAGTCGTTAAGTTAGCGGTGTCCCTGAGACGAAACAAATCTTTTTTTTTACAGATTTTCGAGTTGGAGAAACTGTTCGAGGTGAAGAAATACCTGTCGTCTGGAGAACGAGCTGACATGGCGAAGTTACTCAATGTGACTGAGACTCAGGTCAGTTATTGTTGTATTAATTACTTTGATACGGGTACTCACGATAGGCTTAATTTTCACGACCATTGTGAGCACCTAGTTAAGTTTAAATTCAATATTATACAACGTGATGTAAGGCGATAAATAAGCATCATAAAGCACGTGAATGTTTGCACCAATTTTGGCCGTTTTTATTAAGTAAGTCGTTTTTAAAAGTCATTCATCGTTTTATATTTATCCCGTATTATAATGATCTCTGTACTATATCTAACAACAGCATTTAAGAGTTTAAAAAAATAGTAAAAATAATTTTATTGCGGTCTCTCATTAAATTTAAATATCATTATAAGTATCATGGGCTTTATCACGCAAGAAAGGTTTAACAACTCAATTAAAATGTAATACGGACTGTTTAGCCCTCTCCTCTCGAACTCAGAACCCAAGGTCATTTATCCCCGAATTTATTTATAGTCCGTCACAAATAAAGCCATTAATATATTTGACGGAGACGCTTCTAATGAATTTGATGATAAGTGGGATAGGTGGGTGCGGCCCCACTGCCAGCGGGAAGTCAGTGACAATTACAAAAAATATTATTGTTAAGGTTAAAAGATACGCATAAGAAGCGTGTAAAAACTAAAAAGTACCCATTTAATAAAATACTTTAGTATGTCTTTAAATGTAATACAATATTTATGGTGGAATTGTACTAAACTTAAAAGTATAATAAAAATAAATGTATGGTAATCTTGTAGTAAATTAAAAATTCAGAGAGAAATCCGTAAAACGAAAAAATAGAAATAGTAATAGTTAATTATTTACAAGCAATTATATGTATGTATAGCTGTTACGTATAAAACACTACTTTTATTTAATTAGAAATACCCTTATTAAGTAATAGTAATCATCAGCATCTACAAATTGTAAATAGGTTAGACGGTAGGCTGGAAACTACTTTCTATTTAAACATAGAAGCTCGTAGAGGGCAGCACGGGCGCGGCTCCGCGGCTTTAATTAGTGACGCCATATGTGTCGGATCGCGTCACGTCGCGGGGGACCGGGCCGTCGGTGATTGTATAATTATCTTGGTTTTGGATGGTTTAGGGTTCGTGTTATGACCTGTAGCGGTCAATGTAGTACATAGTAGCATAGCAAGAAGTGTCATTACTTTACTAAGTAGTAGGTAGTGTGTTTCACGGTACGAGCATTTGCTACAATGTCATTTGCAACAGAGCGTTTTGGTGAATATATACGTACGCTTTTGTCAATCCTATTTCAAGACCATTTCGAAAAAATCAACGTAACAAAAAAATCACGCCATACACTCTAATCTCAATATTAAATTCTCCGTGGATAACACAAATAAACAAAGGACAAAACTTAGACCTAGAAAAGACATTTTAATTTATATAAATCTGCCTTGCTGGGAATTGAACCCCTTGCACGGCAATTTGTCATGGTAATCATAGCGCCATATAGATTGTCACATTCCGAAGTTTCTTAACTGTGTTCCAAAACTATAAAGTCCGCGATCGCTCATGTCTTAGCCACGCTCCGGCGACGAACAACACAGGCGTATGCGTAACAGCACTAACAGCTAAGCGTTTAATTTGGTCGGAGATTTCGGGAACGCGAGGTGATGACCCATTAAGTAATTAGTGCGAGAGCGCGCCAGATGAATGACGGGGACGTGAACGAACACGGAATGGACTTTATGGAGGAGACAAGTGACAAATGCTCGCGTAAGACATCTCCGGATCGAGCCTTCTGCATGGAGGGAACGCACTCTATACTCGCGTTACCGTTTCTTAAGAACTTGTTTTAAAACGGAAAGTCGATTACAGGTGATAACACCCTATAAAGGGACAGCTTCAGAAAATATGAGTAGATAGTGCTTAGTTTTGTTATGCATTTAGTTTGATAGGAAAAGGAAAATTACAGGTAGATTTATCTATGAATAATTTTACAGATGAGTTTTCGTAAATCACAAAATTTAAGTAAATTTATAGATATTTAAGATAAAGAAGACCTTAGAATAGTAGTAACAATTATGTGAATTAGAAAATATCATTAAACTAATACAAACTAAGGAAGTTATTATGTGACGAACACCATTACAAGTTTTACGGTATAATAACGGCATCGTAGGCTTCATTGCGAAGACTTACATCATTTTATATGTAGGTATCATTACTATTCATGTTTACTTCCTTGGTCAATCATACCTTTGACACAACAACCAACTTTCTATTACCCATTATGTATACAACAACTATTTAAACACGAAAGCCGTCAATTAACATCGCGTGTATTGTCATAAAAACTGTTAAACCGCGCGATAATAAAAAATGTAGTTGGTCGGTAACGAGATGTGCCACGTGTCCCCACGCTCCCCAATTTGAGAGTCAATTATACCCACTAACTGTCGTTAACGACTCGTCGACAAAAACTGATCGTCGC
>LGAG01001476.1:64965-77333 GCA_001278395.1 Lerema accius
TATAACTTGTTTTATAAAAAAAAATCAAAAAATATTTTTCAAAAATTAATTGCACTGATATTGACGCAAAAGTTCAATTATACGTGTCAATACTGTATGCCTCATTTTGGAACTGAACCCTGGACCCTCAGCCGGGAATATTACTACATAAGCTACTGTTACCAAAAATTCCAGCATGTCGTTTGGGTGTATATAGTAGGGCGAAAACACTAAAAGCCGGACAGCGCAACAGCTAGTTAATTGTGAATTTCCTGCGCTCGTGTTACACTGGCTATTGCCGGCGTCCTCTGATCGCCATGTTTCCTGCCACCGTCATCTTTACTCTAACGACCTTTAGCTCGCTTTAGATACGCTCTTACTGATGACGTCATCAACGCCTGTTCGGTATCATTCACTTGCAGCCCACTATGATACATGTTTTATCTACTTAAAGACTCTTAAAGCTTAGAGGTTTATCCTAGTTTTTTTTTAAACATTCTTCTTAATAAGTCATCGTCTTTCAATACAAGTTAACGAATGTTTTTTTGATAATAATCAAAACTATAGTCACGGTTTTATGAGTCCTTTTAAGCACGATCAGAAACAAAAAATATAGCAGGTCTTTATTTGGAACCATTTTTATTATTTACGCACTAGTCTTTATAATAAGTTCCAGTATTCTGTGTAGTGGTACTTTTTGTCCCCTATCAATCAAGAAACGATGAAGATCATTGATCGAGTATTACTTTTATAACCGCATTACTTTGTAATGTGATGTAACGCAGTAGACATTACTTTATTGATCGTTACGGGCGATTATCCATATTATCTGTAATTGAAGTGACCATTACAATCTATAAATTTTATTTGCTGTTATAGAACAATAAATATGAATATAATTGTGAATATCCAATAGATATCTAACTGATTGTCAATAGTATGACTTACTTCTATCGAGATAATAGCGAAGAAATTACATAGTTTTATATTACAAATAGATTTTAGAGTATTTGTGAACATAATGTGTCTAAGAGTCGATGTCAATAAACAACTAGCAATCGCCTTAGCGTAATGTTTTATAGCCTATAGCTTTCCTCTATAAATTGTCTATCTTTCAATAAAATATTTTTTCAAATCGGTCCAGTAGTTCCTGAGATTAGCGCGTTCAAACAAACAAACTCTGCAGCTTTATATTATTAGTATAGATTTGCTCTTAAAATTTTGTCATACGCAACTGGGACTTAAGATAGCAGTCGTAGGCTTTGATCGACAACAATTGATAAAAACAATAGAAAAGTGCTATTAAGTTCGAAATTTAATAAAAGCTCAGTTCACTTCTGACTCAGTATTATTGAGTAAAAATGACGTCGTAAAGCCTATAAGGCACTCGTTTATTTTTTCACACGATGTCACACTTTAACCCTTTACTTTCAACATGTGACATAATTTGTAACTACCATGTACGACCATAAATGTCATAAGCAAATAGCTGTATCAAGGTAAGAGCCACTCGAGTGCCCTAGCCTGTAACCGCTCTCCACTCTCAATATAAATACTGCAATGCGATTGCGAGCCAAGCGAAATGTCGGGTTACATGCAGTTTGTCGTAATCTAACTACATAAGTGGGTAGTGGTTCAATCGCATGTAACTATAGTGTTATCGAGGCAGTGGTTACAAGAGAAACTATTGTAACATTTTTATGTCTAAATTCCACCATAACTCAATGTGTCAAAAATAGACTGCAAAGTCAACTGTGTGACTGGTTACCTTGCGAATATTTTGTCATGTTAAATATCAAAGAACGGTTGCTTTAGAAAAGATTTTAACACCATGAACATTGCAACACATGTATTGTTATTGGCTATGTAAAAATCGTTCACAAGTCAGTAAATTCAATTTCAAAATATTTTTTTTTCTTAGGAAATAACAGCTCACTTACCAAACGTCACAAAAACGATATTATTATAAGATAAAAAAAACATTTACATTACGAGTAGGTCTGTGAGTGTTAGGTAGGCAGAAGGTATAGGCATTTCTTTCGACAGAGAATCTTGAAAGGTTGAAGAGTAATGAAAAAGGTCTCTTAAGGTTCTTTGTAAAAGTAATTTCTCAGTAGGTCAACAACATGCCACTTAAAACGCCAATTCTCATTTGTCGGAATAATAATATATGTACAACTGCTAAGTGCTGTTTACCTGTTGTTTACCAGACTGCGCTAAGAGGAGGGTAATGTTTTACGAACGTATGTACCTATATCCATTTCTTTGGCTCGCTCTACAACCTGAACTGCTTGACGGACTTTAATATGTGAAGTGTCATTGTATTCAGTTCCATTGTGAATGTGACATAGGCTATATTTTTTTTAGACACATTAGTATTTTTTAACACTGGTACTTCTTATCAGATTACGAAAAATATATTATGTAACTAGTTAGGGTTCCCTACAGGATCTTAATAACCGAAGCTAATACAACTAGGTTATCTGTTACTACGCAGCCTACAACAAACTAACGTGAAGGAATTAAAGTTATAAATACAGTTAGTAAATTGAAACCCTATCTATACAGTATACAGGATTATTCATGTATATAAAGCACATCAAATCCGCCCGTTGTACTAAACAGCCCGATGTACTAAATAAAATACGACAAATCCGCGAGGTATGAAAGATACTTTCAATCGAACGCACCAGTGAGCATCGTTCGGGGAATCGTATTTTGTTTTTAATTCCGACAACACGCGGGCGACAACACGACTGAAAAATGAGTTTACGGGAATTTCAGGGATGGAGCGTCCTGAATTATCATGTGATGTTTTGTAGCTGTCCAATAAGGTATTCTTTCATAGAACTGAGGTTAAAATTAGTTCTTTTAAGGTCACTATTGGATTAAGTGTTTGGGAAATTTTAGGCGTAGTTTTGAGTACATACAAGTCAATGTGGACGGCGAAGTTATACGACGTATAGATAATTATGTAAAGTTCGATGATATATTCAATTTGGATGTTACACGCATTATAAGGAAGCGATTTAAAATAGGTAAAAACAAATCCTATTTATTTATATAATACAAGATATTTCTTATTACTATTTCAAGACACCTTAACCTATGCCTCCTTAACTCAATAAAAAAATTATGACAATAGCATGCTTCTTTTTCTGACCAGCAATGAGTCTATGACACTTTTTTGCACTGCTGAGTTGAGTCTAAGTTTGTCAATATCCATAAGTGACGATGACTACCAACTATAAGGCAGCTCGTTTATTTATCAGTTAATACATAAAAAAATAACTGAGTATAGAGATGCCCCATTCGTTCGCTCTCGCTGTCGACGCTATCGACATGTTTTGTATGTTATTTTGTTTGACAGGAACACGTGGCCCCGGCTAATAGTCCATTTCCACGTAGCTGCAACCTGTTCGCGTATTTATTTACGAAAGTTTCGAACGTCCGAGCGGCCACACTTTTCAACGCCCATGCTTCGCGATTCAATCGTTCGTAGCGTTTCAGAAAAGTATTATTTATTGAAATGGTTTTTGTTGAAAGTAATTACAGTAGTTTTGTCGAAAAAACTGTTGCGATTCAGATATTTTGTTACACGTAATAAAATTTCATTTCAACTTATTTTTGAGTACTAAAGGTGAAATTTAAATTCGAATTTGTTTATTGATATTTTAGATGTGTGTTTAAAATTCAGCTTCCAATTGGAAATTGTCTCACGGATATAAATCTTAGTTTATATCCTATATTTTGATGGTAATTGAATAAGGTTATTATTATTGCTTTTTACTGAATAAAATATTAGTACTTATATACTTAAAAGATAGTTTAATCTTTAATATGATGCTTAATAATGATATTTACTGATGATATTTTTTTTCTGGGTCTGAATGTAAATGTATGTTTGTGTCTTTCATTGTGGTTCATACCACCCATCACATACTTATGGGATCAAACTGTAGTGCTAAAAACCCACAATTTTAACGATTTTTTTTTTTAATTTCTATCACGCCAAATAGACTGAGATAAACGTGTAAAATGATTTTAAATAAAATGTTGTTGGGCTTTATAGCTTTAAGGATTTAGATATTAAGATATTTGGGTTTTATATCGAGAAGATTTACATTTCAGAGAATACTTAATCTTTCGTCGAAAGGATTAGTCGATTATGTTGTGAGGCGACTTTCGGCGCGATTAATGGAGGCATGTCTTGTAGTTTGATCTCTTTTTGTCGGAATTTTAATGACACGAAGATCGCATTCGACGTGACATATTGAGCGAGCTTCTTTATAAATACAGTTTGAAATAGTTCAGATGTTATCAATGTTGTGACTACTTGTCATCTAAATAGCCTGTTTATTACAATAATGTTAGCGATCAAAGACGGGATGAAACGTGTTTGTAGCTTTGTTTTAAATGGTGTTAAAAAACTAATAAAAATTTCACTGAAAAAACACATAATTTTAGTAAATATTTTTTAGTAATTTAGTCTGTTAATTAATTTTATTTACAGCGAAATAAAGTCAAAATATAATTATATTTCGATAACTAACTGCAAATATAATTAGGTTTATCAATGCACAACATAACGACTAAATAGGACACTAATTCCTAATACATTACGTTAAATTAACGCTAAGTAACCGTTGACGTAGTACATTGGAAATAACGCCGTTAAATTATAACCTATACTTAAAGCTCAAGACCGATATTAATTCATAATAACGATGGTAACAAACGCAACGACTATTGATGTAGTTAACTGCGTAATTAATGTTACAGCGATGAGTGCAGCCGTATTAATTTAATTTAACTATTTCATGCACAACTGACAATCAGTTTTAGTGGTTATAATTATTCATGAATTTGAATTCGCGACCTTTAAGTGGTTCTGTTCGGCGCAGCCACAGCACAGTAGCCGACCAACAATTAAAACACAAGGCATAAAGTGGGCTCTAATTGTAGCGCCGCGCAGCCAGCTAATGTAGCGTCAGCAACGGAAGCACCATTACTTTTATTGAAGTAAATTAAAATACATTAAATACGTTATTTAAACATTTTAAACTTTTTGGATTTCAAGAGAATAAATAGGGCCTAGAAAATTGTAGTCTTTAGCATGAACATAAAGTTAATGATTGCCGTCGCTTATCGTTAAGTGGGTTTATTTAAGCATTCATTTATAGAAAGGTAAAAAAGGTTTTATAACAAAAATATTACATGTTTATAGTAAATTAATCACACAGATTGAATGTTCTATGAAAAAAAACTATAGGCGCTTATTTACGAGTATCTATATCTACATGTTTTATAATTCAGTTAATTTATTTAAAAAAAATCAAATATCGATTATTTTAAATTTCGCATGCTGAAATGAAAAAAACTAAGTTATTAAAACCGAATAGATTTTCAACGACGCAGAAATTTGAAAGACTTTAAATATCGTTTCCCGGTCTAGGTGTCGTCTATGTTGTTCATGACACACACAGCACGGGGAATCTTAGTAAGTATGGTGCTTGGATCGTGTAGCGTTATTTATTTAATTGTCATGCTGACGGTACCCACAATCAATTAAGGCGCGTGTCCGTGCATTTTTATGCAAATGGTCGCCGCTGGTGGTCTAACACTTTGCCTTCACTGTTCGCCACCGAGATTTTATCTCTCCTTATCTCTCCGTAAATATCTAAACGTATTAATGATTCAGACTATTTAGATACCATTGAAAATCTATTTATCATGGTTTTTAACTTTACATACATTTGTAAGGAGCTTAATAGGCGATTTTAGCAGCTGCTGTTTTGGAATTAATTGCTTGTGATAAGTTTGTTTTGAATTAAGTACATTATATTTTTTAAATGTTACTTTAAACTTATTACTTTATTCTAGTGCCTCATTTTTTGATGTCGAACTAAAAACGGGGTTGAATTATGTTCATTATAACGAAACAATCTCAAGTACCTGTACCAACTACTACCTAGTATTGTTAGCGCTCGTATAAAATTATCTCTAATGTTTTAACAGGCAGATTTTGTTGTTTTGTATGAATTAAGCAAATAAATTTTATTCGTTGGTGTTAACAAAAATAAATAGTAGCAATTTCTTTTAAAGATGAACACCATAAGAACCAAACTAGTGCCTACTTAAAACATAGTTTGACTGTACCTACGTAAAAAAGAGTCGACTGGAAAACGCCTAGGGTATAATGTGACGTGAAGTGACGCGACGGACTGACGCGGCGATACAATAAAGCATAAAGGTCCGATTAACGCTGCGTCATCATTAACGAGACGTAACGAGCACCCTCGCACGTGCGTTATCACGCCGCGGGCCCCGATCGCCCACATTACCAGGCCTGGGGGCACGGGGGACCCCACGATAAATGAGCCCTATTAAAAATTCAAAAGATTTGCGCCAAATGAATGAGCTTAGGACAGCGGAATCGACAATTTCGTTAAGTGTTCTAGTGAACGTATCGGCGTACTTGACTGGCTCGTTCCTTTTCGAGGAATTTAAAACGTGCTGTAAGTGGAAATTGTGTATAATTTCAACGGATTTCGAGACATAACATTTATATTTTTTATACGTAATTGATTTTATAAAAATGATTTGCAGCTTACATAACTGACTGTTTTTTTAATTTTATCATTTCACGTTTCTTTGTTATGTTGTCTGTTATTGTGAAAAGTATTAATAAAACAGTTGAATTTTATAATAGTTGAAAAGCTAAAGCGCGCCGCGGTGAATACTCATTCCAATGGATAATTAATTTTTGGTATCGAAAATTTTCCTAAACAATTGAAATGATTACACGCATGTAACTACTTATATACTTAAATACCTATTATACAACAATATTATCACTGGCTATTACGAGGGAGATGGCATAAATTGATCTCATTAAGTATTCAGAAGATACGGTGACTGAAGGGATTGCCACCATTATTATCTATGCAGGATCGCCGCCGGCCGCTGGGATCTGCTCCGTCGTACGAGAAATGTCAATTGACTGGACTATACTTTATGTTCTGTATTTACAATACAATACATTATTAATATGTATATTAACAGGACACTAATATGTTAACATGAATACAAAAGGCGGTCTTATCGCTTAGTCGATTTCTGCCAGACAACCTTAGGATGAAGGACGTATATCTCTGTATTACATATTAAAGTTTACTACTGGAATATAGTGACCTATTAAACTTTACTTGTAAAAGATAATATGTTGCAGAACAATGTCTGCCCGGTCATGTAGTTATATATAGAGAAATATATGATAAATAAATGTTTTATCTAATTTTTCTATAGTTATAGTTGTAGTTATAAGACTTTTATACTTAGGTATCTACTGCATTACGAAACATTTTATAAATTTAAAGTTCTCATTTTAAAACCAAATAAACGTTAAATCGTTTATCGCATCTGCATATAGATGATAATGAAAGGGCGAGGTGCTAATTGGCCCCTTATTGGGTGCTGCAAGTGGCTGACGTCGCATATCTCCGGTGAGATATGGTCTCTTGCCCGGACGCTGCGCCGGCGCATGCCAAGCGCTCGCGTAGTGCGCGCGCATTTCATTTGTATCATTATATTTTGTTTTTTACCCGACTGCGACAGCAGGGTGATGTTTTTCTAGCGTATATATGTAGGTATGTCTTATTCTTTATCGCGCCCTACAGTTGAAGTTGAAGTTGAAGATTGACCATCGAAAAGAACGTAAATAAGGATATTATTATATCCCCCAACAAAAACATTTACCCCTAATTTACCCACCCCCCACCACCCTAGTTTTCAGCACTTCAGTATTTGTTTTTCTTTTAATGACTTCAATGAGTACAAGTCCGAGTTTTTTAAGTGATTAACACTATTGTTACGTACTTGAATCTACTCGTTAGGTCACGTTACAATGAAGACTGTCTTCTCAATAAAAGAACAACAAAAAACAATCAAAGTCAAAAATAGTTTTAAAATCTCAAAAAAGCGGGACACATAATTTTAAAGATTCGGGACGTCCCTCCAAAAGCGGGACGTCTGGCAATGCTGACTGTGTAGGTACCATTGATCGGTGCGTTTATTGATGCGATCGCAAACACGTAGCGTTGACGACAGCGGCTACCACAAGTCAATCACACTGCTGTGGTTTGGAGAAACTACACCTAAACCCAACATATACATACAGTAGTTGAGTTGTTTAAGTCTAATGTTGTCTTAGAAATTTATGTAGGTAGGGTTGGGATAAAAAAATGTTATTAGGTTTTAAACATGGTTGTGTTGAGTTTGAATCTAGTTTAGTAGATATTTGGTTTTGAATAAAACAGATCAATAAGAACAAAGTGGTTGTTTAAGATTACAGTAAAAGGATGGAGTGATAAAGGAATACTTATCTACTCTTGCTAGTCGCTTCGATTATCGTATTACCTATAATTTACGATTGGGTCATCATACGAGTACCTATTACGAATATAGAAAGGCAAAAGTATGTGATCAAATATTATCAAAAATGTAATAATAGCGAGTTACCTATAATCATAATATTATATACTTAGCTACTTAATCTTTTTTTTATTAAACCGAAAACATACTTACGTGTACCTACATAATAGAGCTATAGCTATAATAATGGCAGGTAGTTGGTTTAATACAGTTCAATTCTGCGGTCAGTTCGTGAGCTAACCGCTGGCCGCCGGTTATATTACAGGTATCTATAGACTAGACTATAGACCTAAGCTCAGCTCAGCCTGCGGTCGACCAAGCACGCCTTGATACACGCACTAAATGTTTAGGCGGCGGACTTGTAGGGCGGGAATTATAATATTTTAATATGAAACCGGCCCTTGAATAAAGCCTACGACATAGGTGAATTAAGTCTACTTTTATGACCCAAATGAATTGAATTAGGTGCTTTCTTGAATTACCATTCTGTTGGGGCTTCTACGAACATTTATTAATAAACTATTTTTATATTATATAATTAAATTATAAAATCCACAGCTCCTAATAAATGAAAAAAAAAATACCCATATTTAACGCACTAAATGTTTGGGCGGCGGACTTTTAGGGCGGGAATTATAATATTTTAATATGAAACCCGCCCTGTTCACTTGGTTTTGAGGTTTCTGCGAACATTTATTAACGACCTCGTAGCCAAGTTGGTAGTAACCCTGCGAAGTGACGGGTCCCGAGTTCGATTCCCGTCCGGGGCAGATGTTTATGTGACAGATAAATGTTTGTTCTCAGGTCATGGATGTTAGTGATGTGTTATTTGTGTTGTCCATGCCACCCGCGACACAGGGAATTCTAGTGCGGGGGTATGAGAGTATTAGCGTTTTATTTATTGATACAGTCATATTAAACCCGGCAGGTTCACTTGGTGTTGAGGCTTCTAAACTGTTAAAAGCTCTATTAATATTATAATATTTTTTTATATAATTGTTTAAAGACTAATTACCTAACACTTTAAAGTTAATTTAATCTTCTTAACCCCTCCGCCACATTAGTGCATGGAGAAAATAGATCTTGTTAGTTACGAACACACTAATGTCTCAGTAAACAATACCTGTGATATCGTCAACTTAAAGGACAAAAATATACCTACTTTAACTTTCCCCTAGACCGACAAAAGAGAATATTTAATAAGCAACCTATTAGCTAACCGCCCACGCGATTGCCCTTTGCAGGTAAGTAGATACCCACTTACTTCAATCAACTGTAAGCACAGCAATAAGTAATCAACGGAAAATACCGCATCGTAGGTGTATCATGTAACATTCACCCACCTAGTTACTTGTCCCATATTTCGTGACCAAACCTATTAATAACAACATCGTTTCATTTGTCAACCATCTCCACGTTGTTAAACGCACTAAATTTTCCCCTACAAGCAATTAACCATGGAAGCAGCAATTAGGGACGCCAGAGAATGCAAACGAAAATAATATTATGCGCGTGGGCATCCGCGCTGGGTTGTGATTGGTCGGTTTTATCTAGGCCGCTCGAATGCCGGTCCGTGATTGGTGGACAGCGACTGTCCGATAATTTGGCAAGTGGTCAAGTGGGAGGGGCGGAAGCGAGTTGGTTTGTAAAATGTGGAGTATCTGTGGTCATGGCGACTGCTCGCGACAGTTGGTTTAGCTGACGGACAGCTCGCGATGAAGCTTGAAGCCTGTTGGTGGTCCACTTATGTGGGATTTGTTCAAATCATTTAAGACGCAAACAAGACGTGTCATCTCTTGATTTCCTATCTAAGTATTTATATGTTCCTTCCACGTATTTTTTTCTTTATCTTTTTATAACGTTTCTTTTATGAACGCAAGTATATTTTTATCAAAATTATTGAATAGGTAGATCCGCCATATTTCTCCTCAACTATTTTGAAACAAGTAATTCAATGGTACATGACAATTGTACTAGTACCGTCCATGAATAGTAGGTACCTAACTGTTCCATATAATTCCAGCTAGACAGTAGGCTAGAGTAAAGACCAGTTGGTGAGATGCCAAACTCTCAAACACTCCGTGCTGTGCTTAGTTGCTCTTCAATTTGCACGATCATTAATAAAAATGAATTTTAATATGTAACTATATGGGATGACAAAATAACTGCTTTTTAACCACGTTTTTTTTAATCTCGAGCCCGTTGTTTTGCAAAATGGGTGATAATTCTTTATAATAATCAAAGACTTTTAATAAATAGACCTTTTGGATCAGTAAAAAGCAAATTTTTTTTTCGAATCATTGCATCGTCACTTGCATTCCGTGATTGCATTCTCAATAAGTACTGTACGCAAAGTTTCAAATTATTCCGTAATTGGAAATTCACGGAAAGTCACTCAAAATCATATTTGAAGTTTCCGTTACAAAGATCATTAAAAGCATCTTAAAATAATTCTGTGCCTTTATTCGTAATATGTAACATTGCATTCGATATGTCTAACTCTACATATTGGACCTGTGACCTCTCGCAAGCCTTCCCATTGACCAGGGCCACTTACCTTTCGTCACTTACTTTTCTTTTTTACCTTATGTCAAGCTTGTGAATTAATTAACATACTCGTAATTTTAATTATAATCAAGTAAGCTGCACTAAATATCTAGTTTCAAAAACTAAAGGCAAACAATTTTGAGTATTTTAACAAGTAGCTTAAACAAGTAGTAAAAGTAAATTGTTAAGCATTTTGAGCATTTTAACAAGTAGCTTTATATTAAAGAGTATTTTATATACAATTTGGTAGCGCGCCAAGTACCTTGGTGCACTTGATGCAGTACTGACTTGCAGATATTGCGATACTGTGCGACACGATACTACAGGACACTGGAAGAGACTAGCTTGAGACATTACGAGTTACGTGTACAATACAATGAGCTTAAAAACTATTAAAAATATTTTTTGTGTTATAAATGAATTTACTTTGTTTGAAAAAAGTTTTAAAATTATTTATTAAGTTCTAAGACAAAATAAATAATTTGTATTTAATCATGGCAATTTTACATACCTCCTTAATAATAGATTTCAGTTTAAAATTGCTATCCAGCATTCCATTACAACACTACAAGGTATTTTCGTTACATAACTATATAACATTCCAGCATTAAGGTTGAAAGTTGATTGACAGCGTATCCAGGCACTCTACTGCCGACTTGTGCAGAACACTAGACGCGCGAGTGCATTCATATCTACCGGAGACGCTTTGATCTATGCTGGTTGCTGGTTATTGGTTTCTGGTTGCAGGTTGATGGTTGATGGTTGCTCATCCGCGTCTGTACCGCTCTTCATTCTTCACTTGTTAAGGCGTGATTTCTCAATGCGGTAAACTGCGATTACATGAACGGCGGCAACGGCTAATTGTGCAGTCTTTAGGTGTCTTAGTTTTCTCTAAATCAACTGCGAATTACATAGTCCTCGAATTAATGTACTAAAATTGATCTAATTCTTATCCGAATGCGTCATGTCAATACTTTGTAAACGTATGTGGTATGTAAGTCTTTGATACGCTCTACAGCGCAAATAGTTTAGTGGATTCCCACATACGCGGTGTTATTAGATTCCACTTAATTGAGAAAGTGATATAAGTTATAATGATTTTTACAAATACCTATACCTACCTCCGAAATCTATTATTGTCTGTCTGTTATTCGTAATAATGACTTACCTTTTTATTACTTATTTTTACATTGATATAGTTTTGTACTTGATTAAACGCTAATGATCTATTTGCCGGATCATATAACAACAACTGTTACTATGCTGTCTCACCGACGAGCCACATCATTTGATCAGTTACAGGCCGCAAGCGACAATTACGTTCAAAACAATTTGTGAACATAATCAATAACTTGATATTGCACCAATAAAATCACATGCGTTCAGCGATCATTCAAATTGTTTCGTTT
>LGAG01001476.1:77530-92712 GCA_001278395.1 Lerema accius
ACACGCGTTCAACGATTATTCAAAATGTTTCGTTTACATCGCGCGGTGGGTAGGTGCCTATTATAATAGTTGCGTTGTTAGCTTAGTATTGGACGCTTGTCTGCTTAAATTATCGTATTATTCAAATCACCGACTGCACATACATTACAGGCGGTAAGAGTCTAAATTCGTTCTACGTGTAAATCTCAGACTAAGACTGATTGATACAAGTACCGAGTAAGTTTTTCACATTTTTGTGAAAGAAAAACAGTTTAATCCTTTTCAAAATATTCGCGTTGTAATTCTCTTGTTTCAACAAAAACAAAATAAACTTTCCAAAATAAATCCTGCATTCTTATTGTTGCCAAGAATTCATACAAGTTCTAGCCTTTTACTATTCAATGTTTATCATTTCTCAGTAAGAGTTTTAAAGTTCTTAATTCAATGAAACAAGGCCTGATTGACTGACTATACAATTAACTCTATAAAGCTTTGACGAATCTTGGTCAACTAATAACTACTCGTTAATAATTTAAACGTTCTTCTAAAGCCGTATCCAATTGAATTAATGCTGAAAAAATGGAAGATCTAACATTACTTCCTATTTAACTCTTATACTGTAATTAGATGAAAGTATTGTGAATATACCTCAATTTTACTTTAGTTATGCATCTTAGGTACTGTAACCATTTAATATCAAGATGGTAAACTATAAGCAAACCGACAGGGTAAGTCAACTGATTTAACCTTAACTTAACGGACTTTCTGACATCTTTGACTTAGTCAGTTGTGAATAAAATAATTACGTAGACAAAATGTTTAATAATAATTAAGTGGTTATTAATCTCTTAGGCTGCAAAACAGGTTCTAATTTATGTCTGAAACATAACATATCTATACATTAGTCACTCATACTTCCCAGTTAATGAAAACAATGAATTAAAACCGCAGCAATCGGCGTCCGCACTCGTGCTAACTGATTCGCCGTCAAACCGCATCGTACAGATATCGAATTCTATACCCGCTTCATATTGGTCGTTATGGGTTTTCCAGCGACAGAATGTTATATGAACGAGTTATTTAATGTTGGATAGGAATTCTGTTACACTATCCCTTTGTTGGTTCGTTTATCTGTAGTGGTGTGAGTATTGATGGATTCAGTTTTCGTACTTGCATGAGAGATTGTTTTTCATCGAGTTCAAAATAGAGGTTATCAATTTGATACGTGTGAAATTGCGGAATTTTAACTTCGGATTATGTTTAATGTTTTAAAAACAAATACATTTACAACGTTTTATAGATGTATATACGTATACCTACCTCGTTTTTTCGTCGTGATTTAAAAGTTAAGCAATCTTACAGTGTCTTTTTTATGTAATTATCGATTTAAAAATAAGACAGACACAAATTAAAAAAAATAAAGAATAAACAATAATTTAATGTTTAAACAAATTTCTGTATCTAAATCTTTTTTTAAATTAATGAAATAAATAAAAGTTGTGGCAAGATTGTTTACCTTTTAAATCACGACGAAATAAATGAGGTACTTATATGTATGTTTTTGTATGTGAGTTATTTAAGTTCTTATTGGTTTTGGATCATTCCATCCTAATTGAGGTTGCCATCTGTTCTTACTAAGAAATTCTTAATTTATGACGAGAACGATTTACTCTTAGGATTTAATTTGATTACTTGAAGACTAGAAAACGTCTGAATTATACTAAACGTCAAGTTATCGACCAGCGGGGGGCTTATTTCATAAATTAAAAGCTCAAGTGATGATAATGAAAACTTCAATAACGTGGAAACAAGATCTGACCGGCCGGCTCACGGCTCACGATTCAACAAACAACTAAATTGGTAGCGATATTGGCTCGTTGTGTGTAATTTAATGCGCATTTACCCGCGTGTCAATAGTTAGCGTTACCACTCCGTGCTGATTAGGGTTGCCAACAATTCTTCTGAAATAGTAACACTACAAACTCATAGCCACCTTCTACCATTCTCTATGTCATGGGTGCCATAGATAACACAGATAGACAGGATACACACCCTAATCGAGTATAGAGATTTAATTTATCATTAAATTTTTTCGCCTCGCTGAGAATCGAATCCGGGAAACTATTGTGCCATATGGGCCGTCTTATTTTAAAATATACACAAGCTATTAGAAAATAAAATATGTAGCACTAAATCTATTTTAATGGATAAAGATGACTGCTACCTGGTGGTTAAACTGATAGTTCATTAGTTTCATTGGTTACACTTACTTTACTTATCTACTTAACTATCCTGCTAACCAAACTTTTCTTCCACAGTTGAAGCCTTCAGTTCCAAGTAAGGACAAACCAACAAATGTAGCTTTTAAACATGAAAAATCTTTAACAACACATTTGAGCTTCAATATTGACGTGCGGAGTATTGATAATAATTTATTTTAAGCGATGAGTGAAATGTGTGAATGGCGCGCGAGCAATGGGCCGGGATAATACGGGCTGAAATATTATGTGCTACCTGTCCGTGTGTAGTGTACGACGATTATAGCTCGCTGGTTTTGTAGAGGAAGGATACTTGGCGATTATTGAAAATTTGGAATCGAATACAATGATAGCACCCGATCTTTTGTGTGGAACTACGGAAGCAATATCACGGCCATGTTAATATGTGTATTCTATGACACATGATTGTTACAAATTGTTTCAGTCAAGGCTACCTGTTTAATAAATAGTTCTTTTCAAGCCCTTAGCCTATTATATTTCCGTGTTAAAGATAATGTAGCATGATTCGTTGATTTACGTGTCGGCGGATATTTGGTAGAGGTCAGACAAAACAAAAGAATATCGCTGTCTTCGTACAGTTAACTTCCAGCACCTTACATTCGTATCGTATCGGAATATTAATGTTGGCACAGACAACAAAGGATTCGATGTTTTATTGCACGAGCCAGATATGAAATTTGAAGCATCACTCGACTCACCTTGCAACAGCCAACGTTTTGTGTGAACAGCACTGAAATAATTCACAGATTTTAACTTCAAGTGTTCTTCCACTAAAATTATTTGGATAAATGATTGTCTTTGAATTTAATTTATATTCCATTTGTATTTGCATCTTTCATACTATGTGATTTTAGAACTACGACATCTACTTGATAATCTTTGATAATATATTTAGGGTGAACAATTAAATACGGGCCGCGATATTGAATATTTTGAAATGTAAGTTGACAAAAATTTACGAAAGCATCAATTATTATTATTCCGACTGCATCAGAAGGCTGATAATGCTTTTTTTTTGGCATATTCTACAGCTCAAACGGTTGGACAGATTCTAATATCATCATCATCATGATCATCATTGCAACACATAAATGTCCCACAGCTGGGCTCGGGTCTCCTCTTTAAATCAACAGGCCAAAAAGGACCGCGGTCCCTTTCGACCAACGACTCGTACAGGCCATAGTCCACCACGCTGGCCTAGTGCGGATTGGATTATAATATATGGGGTTTTATTGGGTTTGTCTCAATTGGAGGAGTGACAGGCTATTAGTATACAATGTAGGTATATTTTTAAAACAGCAATATTAGCGATAGCACCAGAGTATTTTGTTTTTCTATTTACTCATTTATTTGGAAATCTCTTCCAGTATATCCTTGACACGAAAAAGTTACACACACATCTAACAATACTTTTTATAACACATACTATTATTGCCTTTTTCTCTCATTTATTTGCACAAAAATAAAAGGGACACAGCCGCAGAGTTGATTGGGTCGATGGAACGGAGAATCTTCGATGAATAAAATTGGTAGATTAACAAGCCTTAGTCATCGGCCGCGATCAGATCAGCCTAGTGAGGGGACGGGGGGAGGGGCCACGATAAATTACTTTTATTGCTCTTTTATAACTTCTGACATCCATTAGCGGCAGCCTTCATAGCATCACAGACATCTCAACTAATTTTTATTGTAGCTGGCACATTAGCATTGTATCTAACTAGGTATTTTTAAAACTCAAAATTCGTTAAGAAAGCTATTGGTTCCTAAGACGAAATAAATGATTTGAATTTGAATTTGCTGTCCATAAGTGATCCCTTAAGCGTAAAATTTATACAAATACCTATGTAATATGTATTATACAACACGTTTGCATTACTTACAGCTTACACAAAGAATAATAATGAATTAGGGGTGCCGTTAATCTTGCTAGGCAAATGTCGAATCAATCCTAATGCATTAACAATAATATACTTATTTAAATTTAAAACAAATTGTTTTATCGATAGTATTAGCGGAGGTTATTTCCCATCCCTAACTGATACCGGCATTAATAAGATCGTGTAGAGCGATCTCGGACATAGCGGAGCTCCTGTTATGTTGATAGGATACTTATACCGGTATCAGTACCGCTACCGATACCTACAGCTACAGATACCGGTTACGAACACTGGGGGATTATTATTGTTCTTTAAGCTAATTTAGAGGTTACTAATTGAGTTGATGCTCTGTTTCATAGACTATTCTATTGATTCCTTGGTTTCTGTATTTACAAATATGACGATGATCAACTGTTTACAAAATTATTGATGTTGGATTTATGAGTTATAAACCATAAAATATTTTTTTCTAAAATATTTTTTTTGGTTGCTTCAATATTGAAGTTGAAAAGGTAGATAATATTGAATTAATAAAATTATCTGTGGTATTCGCAATATTAAAATTTGTCCCTACAATTACCTATAATTATGGTCATTGCAGCTTGTAACCCTATCACTGCTAATGTTAGGTGATAGAAGCGGTTATAATTTACAGGTTATATTGTAGTAAACCACAAAAGGGTTGGTATTTAGTAAACTTCATGTAAATGGCTTAATGGTCTCTTCATTCCTTACGCGGGTTTTGAAGGATTGGAATAACTTACCTGTAACGGTGTTCCTGCCCACTTATGATGTGAGTCTTCAAGAATATAGTGAATTTACTTTTTATAAATTAGGTAGTGTACTGTCTTTTGTTTCATTACCACCTACCATAAGATGAGATTGTAGACAAGTCTCAATAAAAAAAAATTGTACAGTATCTATTATTTTTTAAAAGATGTGCGGGGGAGTTTCATTCCCCTTTCTTCTTCTCCATATTAAAGCACCTTTACGAAACGGGGGTAGACTCAAAAAAATTTACGTGCATAAGTGTATCATTGGTACCTACATGAATAAATGATTTTTTATTATTTAAATACTATTGACACCACTTAAAACGATTGTTACAACGAAATTATATTTGATTGCTTTTTAAGCACCTAGACTGTCATAAAAGGCAGGGAAGACAGTGGGAGAATACCCAGATGTCTGCATGTGTATCTGTGGAGTTCTATAGGGGAATACCCCATTAGTTTTGTTCAGCGAACCGCCTCGCTGTCTCGACAAATAACTATTACATCAGTTAATAGGCGTAGCAAAGAGATCTGCGTTAAATGATTTTTGAACCACAATAATGTAATAATATATTACAGGAATGTGGCCGTAATTTGTATAAATGCTGAGAACCTAGTCGATTATAATTATTATCAGTTCTTAACAAATGTATACTCTATAATCTACTACCTAATAATATAAAGCTGAAGAGTTTGTTTGTTTGAACGCGCTAATCTCAAGAACTACTGGACCGATTTGAAAAATTCTTTTATTGTAAGATAGTCCATTTATCGAGGAAGGCTATAGGTTATTACAACATCGCGCTAAGATGAATAGGAGAGGAGCAGCAATATAAAATATTGCGAAAGCGGGAAAATTACGCGGGCGGAGTCGCGGGCGATTGCTAGTAAATACAATACCTAATCATACGACAGGACCATGAAGTTCTTAATATAAGAATGCTGTGATTTCACACTGGGAATCAATGTGACTACCATCTAGCTAGAATATCTAAAATCTTAAACCATAGATTGACTTGATTTTAAAGTTAATAACGTCTTTAAAAAAATAGCTATATGATACACACAATTGAAAACATCTCGGTAAATAGCCAACAGCCAACAGCCAATATAGCCAACACAAAACAATATCAAATCGAGAGTATTTTACTTTGAACAACGAACACGGGATCACTTTTTAAAACGGGATAATTCCCTTTTGATGTAGCTCAGTCGCCTGGAGGTACACCGCCGTCCCTCCCCGATAGACTATCACCTCTATTTTCTAGCTCACAAAGTCTACTTTCGTTTAACATTACGAACGTTTAAGTAATGGAACATTCGATGCTTTCAAACTAAACATATTTAGTTCGGAAAATATTGTGTTTTGACCTTTGGATTCTTCGAATATTGTCTTTTTCTGATTTGATTTAATTATAATCTTACGGTTTTTACTAAGAAAACGTACCTAATAGGGCAATTGATATGATTTTGACAACTTTAAACTTCGAATATCAACATAGTTGTAAGTAAAAAATATAACATAGGTACACAAAAATTATAATTATATTGTTGGTTTTAAGCATTATGTGAAAATCAGGTTCATACTTATAATTTGTTTTTGTTTTTTTTTTAGGTTTGAAACTGTTTTGTTGTTTAGTACGACCAATAAATACATTTCGGGGGATTGTTAAATTGTTGATGCTTTCTCGGTATTAACTACAATTTTCAATATTCCCTGTATTATTTACTCCTTACAACGAATTCGTCGAAACAGAAATCGTGAATCCTGATAACTGGATTATTAAATTAGAACGGAAAATATTTTTGAATTTAAAACAATATTTCATTCAAAACCAAGTTCCGAGAAGAGCTTGTTTTAAAATCAATGTTAGGTACACTTTCTCAAATGTAATGCAGAAAATGAATTAATTACGTCATTACCATTCTTTTTGAATATTAGGAGTAATTTATGAAATTAAAATGAATGATTAGTAATTTTATCATTTTTATTATACTCTTATTAATTCAAGAAGATTTTGAAATTTTGAGCTAAAACTTAAAATTCATTATCACTGTTACAACCCACAAATGAAACATACATAGGTAATAATATAAATATTAATATCATCGATATCGATAACAGGCCCCTCCCTATCTGTCAGTGATGTGCAATTAGCGCACTTTGACATGTTACACAAAACCCGCATTGTACACGTATCAACATACGATATGTCTCTCTCGCTCTAATGCGCTAGGGTTGCCACTTTGAAGTTTTCTATGCAACAATTTGATTTAAGCAAAGAATGGGAGTTAATTCTAGACGTCACTTATTTTGCATTCAAGATAACATTCCATTCTTGTAGATCTTCTCTACAATTTAAATAAGTTACTTACGTTAACCTTTGTTAGATTTATTGTTCATCAAGAAATATTGCATGTAAAATTATTTTCCAAAAACTTGTGTCAACAATAATTTTTTTTAATTAAATAATTTTGGTTACAAAAATCTAATTCTAATTTTTCGAATAAAAATTTTAAAAGTTACAGTATTTTAAAAATACAAAATGTCAGTTGAATTTATTTTAATTTGGTGGCAACCCTAGCTACATATCGGCTTCTCGCTCTAGCATCACTAATGTGCAATCAATAATAATTATCTTCGTGTTTGCAAGCAAGTGGATTGCATTGTACGGCGATATGAAGGTATGGTTCGGGACACCATCATTACTGATTAACTAGGATACATCCCAATTACCTAGATTATTCTGTATTTACTACATTATATTTATATATGCTTATAATTATATTTCATTAAGTCATTTAAAAGACATACTGGAATTCAAAATAGACTTTTTTTCTATTCATAAAATATTTGAACAACGGAATTTGAATAGATTGTTTTTTGTAATGGGTAAATTTTGTCCGCATTTTGGCAGTTTCTATGTGAGTTATGTATTTATTTATCTCTTAAAACGAAGACAAAATTAGTGGTTTCATTTAAACAGCCTATGCACTCTCAAAACGGAGACGAATTCAATGATCTCTGTGACACAACTTGACACGTTGAAATCCGCCACATCGTTTAGGTTGTAGAGCGTGCCAAAGAAATTGACATACGTACATACATATAAAATACCCTCCTAACGCAGTCAAATAATTACTGAATCTTTCCAATACATTGCTAACTTAATGATCCAAAAACCGTATTATATTTTTTTTAGAACCGTAGTTTTTTTTATAATTTAGAAGGGTTGATTTTAGCATGCCCTCTTTAATAGTACAGCGAAGTGACAATATCTACAAATCGCAACACACCGGTCAGGGCGAGTCAAACGTCACGTTAGATGGATTAATTCGATGGCTATTAGCCGGAACTGCACTGGGTAATGAGTTTGTCGACAGTGACCAACCTGACATCGCTTTAATGTACTATCAAACACCTTGTTCCCGAATTTACGGTTGCGTTGAAGTCACTTAGCTATCGAAGTTATGGGTGCATTTGAGTTTTTATGGCTGTCTTTTGCTTTTTACCTTGTTTTTTTATTTTATTTGTTTAGTTTTAAAAATGGAGTTTAGCATTGAAAATTATATAAGTTGAATTTTTATTTTATGGGGTCCATAATCTACAACGCACCACATCACCACTGTTGTGTTTTTTTTTACCCACGACGGAACGGAGATGGTATATGCGTTTAGGGTGAGAGGTTGTGTGTTTGTTTGTTTGTTAATAATATGATTAATTCATTTGCTTACTACTTGGTAGGTTGGTATGATAGTTACAACATACCTACTGTATACTTTACCGATGTTTTATATTGAATAAAATGTTAAGGTATTTCTAATAAATAATAAAATAACAAAGGCTTTGAAAATAAACCGTCTTTGGATTTAAAGTTTTTTAAAAAATAATTTTATATCTAAAGAAAATTTAATATAAATGGTTACCCTACTCCATTGATGTACACTGTGGGCCGCGTCAAATGTCACTATGCAGATTAATTTGCCCGCAATAACACGGAAGTGACCTGTCGGTTTGTTTGCTCGCACGTGTATAATTAGAAAGGGACGGAGATACTAAGACGAAATTTAATACCATTGTGGTAGACGTAATTATATGTTTAAATAAAAATTAAATTTTGTGGAAATATTAAAGAACGAAAATTAAAAACACCCAGAAAAAAAAATTAAATGCATATGTCTTAGGTCTGTCTCGCTAGGAATTGAACCCTGGACCAATTTAACGGCGTTTGCAATTATTACGGATTATTTCTGTAATAGATTATTAAGATAAGAATTTAATAAGCGTCTTCCAGGCTACTAAGATATAAGACATTTTAATAATTACGCATCAGTAACACATAATAAAGCACATGCGAACGCAAGAGATCTTAAAATCGTCGTAAGCGACAGCATGAATAATTTATGTTGAGCGTAAATTAAATAGATATAGCTAGCTATACCGCATGTAATCAAACATGTACATAAGACATATAGGGCGTTTAATCATTAATTGATGGATTCGTCGTTATTAAGCCCCGTTAGTAATGACAGGCTTTGCAGACTTCGCGGATTACATGTTAACGGAATAATTAGGTTAATTGGTTTGATCTAGCCGCGCCGCGTCGCTTGCTCTATTGATTTTAGGATCTATTTGTAGCTGATTAATGTTCATACCTAAATCGAATCACCGATAATGTGGTTAGCGATGTAATGGTTCGACAGGATCTACGACGGATTTAGAAGGCTAAGGATTTTCATTTTTAGTCCTTAAGTGCAGAAGACTAAAGTTAAGTCAAGAAAACCATGGATGAATTTATTATTATCATTATCTTTTTATAAAAAGCCTGTTAATTCAATTTTTATTCCAAAACGCTACTGATGTGTCCGCTAGCAAGTTAGCACAATGACACTTATCTAAGAAAACTTGATACGTGTCTAAGACGGTCCAGTAGTTTTTTAGATAAATGACAACATTCAGGCAGTTAAAAGTTTATACAAACTGTTGTTGATAGAATTTTAATGGTAGACTTCATCCAAAGAACATTATGTAAACAAAAGAAAAGAATAGAATAGGTAGAGCTCGAGATGATTTTAGTGAGTGGTGCAATGTAAAAAAAGACGGTATGTTAAGAGTCTTAAAGACCTTTTTTCATTGACAAAATTAAAGCTAGATACTAAGTACATACGTAGGTCCCACACTAGGATCCCCTGTCGCGAGTAACGGGCCGGATCGGACAAATGACTGTGTGTAACCAGCTTAACACAATCCATTAAATAGTAATCCATAGGAAGAGTGAAAGGTGTACCATTGAGCGGTTTATGGGTGTTTTATGAGGACGGCTGATGAACGTCGTTACGACGCCACTTAGTCAGCTACATTCGCACGGTTAAGACTCGTAGGGTTGTCACTTTGTGTCGACAAATTAATATTTGTATTTAAAAAATTTTTATAAGAAAAGGCAGGGAGATAAATACTGTGATTCAAAATTATAATTAGGTACTTTCTAATAATTCAAAAATATATTTCTGAAAAATTTAATTCCGTTTGTATTTTGTATTGGATTAAAATTCAAAACAATAGATAAATAACGATGTTAGATGTTAAGTTTCTTTTACCGTATTATGCTAAAGTACATTAAGTACACAAGTAAATTTGAAAAATGGTGGTAGTTTAAAAAAAATATGTGTATTGGTCTATCACTGAAACATACATGAATAAGTAAGTTGAATTTGCATAACAGCCGGATGTACCTTTCTCGTGCACACATTGATAATTAGGACATGCATATAGCATAATATAACAAGCAAATAGCAACATATATTAATATAAAGTGAATGAGGCCGGAACCAACAGCGGTTATTAAACACAAATGTTGCATTACCGGAACATGATTGATTGTTGATTGTGGGCCAACACATTTCATTTCATGTAACAAGATTTCAATTAAAAATGAACTTGTAAATCAGGCCTGTATGTTGGTAAATACGTTGTAATGATGGCGATGTTTCATATTGCAGAGAATGGATAATTATACATTTTATTCGCTGTACTAATTCGCTGTATCTAATGTTATTAAATTATGTTTTGACAAAAAAAATATATGTTATAAGCTTGGTCGCAGCAAAGAGTGCAATAATTATCGTAGAGACAATAAGGACGCATCTATTATAGCGCGAAACACTTTAACATGCTGCAGTAGGTAGGTACTAAACATTATTGGACTACCGAATTCATAGCCTGTTAAGCTACGAAAAATTTGAAATAAAGAATCATACGTATTGATAATAACTTCGAATAGAAAAGTATGAGTTAACAAGAAAATTAAAGAACAACTTTCTCCTTTCCAGGTCAAAATCTGGTTCCAGAATCGAAGAACGAAATGGAAAAAGAAGGACAACGTCAGCAACGCAGAAGTAGCGGAGATGAAGCAGCAGAACAAACCAGCGGAAGAGAAGAAGGAGGAGATAAAAGAAGACCCTTTAGCCTTAGATATGTCGAAGAAGAATTGCAATAAGTTATTAAGTGAGAAATTAAGAAGTACAAAGAACGTCGCGGTGGTACCGAAACCGAGAAGAGTTGAAAAGGGGGTTATTCTCGAGTCTATCTGTGATGCGGACATCGAGAGTAGAATCTCGATAACTAAGATAACGAACAAGTTATCGAGCACAGAGCTAGGTGAGGCTGGGAAGGTCTCAGTGAAGAGCTTCAGTCCCGAAGAAGTAAAAGAACTAAGCTACGACACACTCAGTAGAGACGTCGAAATGTGAATGTATGCTGAGTTAGGTTAAGATTGTTAAGTGACCTCTGATTGGATAACAGTTCGTACAGTTGTTAAACTAAATTTTAGTAAAAATAAACGACATGAAGCAAATTTCGTTTCTAAGAGTTAAACTCTAATTTTATATCATCTATAGGGTTCTACGTCTACTTAAATTATAATAACAGACTTAATGCTGTAGTATTAAGCTAAGCCCAGTTCTGTTACAATAACTGAGGCTACAAATATTATTTTCTCTGAATTGGTTTCACGAAGACTCAATAAATATATTGTCGGAAGTTTTATAACATTCGACGGCCTCCAAAGTAAGGAACCCTTCAGTTTTATTTAGTTAATCACTTTCGTTTCTTTTACTGCTACTTTTATTTGTTTAATATCTTTGTATCATTTTCATGTCATTGGTTAATAGTTCCTAAAAATAGATTAAGAATGTACCTATAACTAAGTACAATTTAGAGAAATGTAAGCAAAATACTTTTTTGTACTCCTTATTTTATTTCAGGTACTAGGAAAAGTTTCATATCTTTGGTTTCACTGAATCGATAATAATGAATGTTGATGGAGAAAATTTAATATTTTTGTAATTAATGTGGCGATTTACTAAACAGAGGTCATGTAACAAATGTAATTATAAGTAGAGTTATGAGTTTGTGTGATGAATTATGTATACGATGGGCACCGCAAGTCGCGTTACCAATCCTATGAAAATACACGGAACCATCGCCGAAACTTTGCGGTGAACTGTACATATCCTGTGTGTTTCAATAACGAGGTGACAAGTGCCCAACCACGTACAAATTTTACTCAAATATTTTTAATTTTAACTAACAAAATGCTCGTTCTTTAAGTTTTAAGGCAGACTGTTGTATCTCAAGTTAATTCGCGGTTACTTAGTGATTATGTGCTTTTGTATGCTGAAAACCAATAAATGATTGCTTAGGATAAGAAACTCCATGCCTCTTGAAGTGCCAATTGTTTTCACTTTTGTATATATATTATGACTCTTACCTATATATGTCTACGAAGCAGTTCTACATTAATATTTCAAAGGAAATTCCGTATTTATGGTCTCAAAATTCAGTGGCATATTTGCGCGTTAAGCAACGAAATTAAATAAGTATAAAATTTGAAAAAAGAAACAATACTTTTGAAAATCATAAGCTATCTATTTTTACTTTCTGCTGCTGGACAATCTACCTATATTTTTATAACTCAGTGCAATAATAAACTGTATTACATAGCGATAAGTGCTCTTTTGCTTTATTTCACGCCTTCGCTGGGCCGACATTGTGAACAATACCTACGTAATATTTATGTATTTGCAGTGTGAAATATTTGTGGTCATGATATAGTTTGTTCCGACACCATAGAAAAATTAATCAGTAGATTAATAAAGTTTTTTAAAATATACAACGACAACCGAATTTTTATTTCCTTATTTGAAGCTGTTTTCTTGGCAACCCTACTGAAATCTTGGAAATTATCCTGCCAAATGAAGGATGTAACTTTTCTGTCTGGACGATTTAAAAAGTTAGAAGCATTATACCCTATCTAAAGCGAAAGACGTGAATTTTGAATTTAATAGAAAGTATTACATACCGTTTCGAACTTTTTTATTACTAAAAAAATAACGTTGCGATATCGCGCATCACCTATCTTTTGAACGCGCGGTTTCATAGTAACTAACGCCATCCCTTGGATTTTATTGGAACTAAAATACAAACGCTGTACTTTTCTGAGTAAGCGACATCTAGCGTACGAGAATCGAACAAAATTTATTGTATGTAACAATAAGCTTTTTTGAATGTTTACTAGATGGCGTGCTATAGTTCTAAAAATGGTTTCAAAGATGTCGCTACTTTTAAGTACTGAGCGAAAAATCTAGCCTCGTAAACTGTGAAGGGCCAATTTCACGAATGATGTTTAATTTTAATTCCTCGATTATAGTTAATTAATGTCAGAGTGCCGTGGTTGCATTACAATAACTATTCGTCTTTTTAAGTAAAACTACATGACAAGCTTATTAAAATTAAAATTTATTTAATCATTCGGTCATATTTAACCAAATAGAAGAGAGCGGTATAGTTATCCTAGTATAATTAGATTGGTGGATTACTCTGATTAAACATACAGAAGTATTTGTAAAAAAAAATAATGCAACGGCTTATTACTATAATTCTGTTTCACAAACTTTCGTACTTTATTTTATTAAACACATTTTTAAAAGATATTTTATACTTAATTCTATTGCTTTATGTTATAATTATAATAGAAGCGTTGAAAACGACTGTTTTAAGCTGTTAAAACAACAAAGTTTGTAAATATTTACATGTTAATGAGTCCAACAATATTTGATAGAAAGCGATCAATTTCCAGGCGCTCTGCATTTGAAGAACAAATATTTTAATGATTCGCGATGTAATCCGGATTATGTTTGTTATTCCTTGTTTAGTGCGAGCGAGACGGCGATACGATGATCTATAAGTATGAGGGGGACGGATGCTGAGTGACGCGTCAATTTGTCCTGGACAGTTTCACTGAAAAACAAACATCTTGGAGGCCGCGTTCACATGGCGACATTTTTAAAAATAATTTTTAAGCAAAATTATAATTTTTCAAATTTTAGTTTTGTTCATTTATTTATTACCTAAGCATTCGTAAAAAGTTACGACCCATTTATACAAATATCGTTGTATCTATATGCAAGACATGATAAAAATGATAATCAATGTCAATTTAACAAATTCAATCGGGTAAAGTAAGATTAAAGAAAGTTTTGAATAATCCGTAGTATAATTTAGTCTTTCTACAGTGGTATAATCTTCAATGTTTTCTTTATTTTATTTGTAAACATTTACCAAATAAAGACATTCACTCAATTGAATTACAACCATTAAAACAATGTTAAACCATAAACCGCGCTTAATTTATTTCAATAACATTCAGATAAATCACTCAATTTTATTACTGCCGTCAAAATGAAGAGACATGATATCGGTAGGTACAAGATGTTGGATGTTTTAAAATCGCTCTAGTTTAGGATTACAAGGTAAGTTATTACTGATTTGCGAGTATAAGATGTACTTACATATTTCATTATATCTTTTACACGTCGGTCGGTGACATCTCTAATGGACACAAGGTGACCGGTCTGCGTGTTTGCTTGCTTAAGATACAAATAATGGTACCTAATTAAAAATCACGCTTTGGTGAATGAACTAAAAATTACATTACATTACCATAAGTCTTCGATAAGTATGCAAAGTCAGTCAAAATCACGTCCAAAATTTTCGTTAGAAACATACGTACAAAGGTAATAAAAGCATGGTAATAAGACATTTGTAATGCGTTGACGATCATGAAATAAGAGAAACACAAAAAATAATAGGTAAGTAATAAAGATTATTTTTATAACAGCATTTACATGTCAAACTAAAATAAGCGCATGTGAACGCACCGTATTCCGCGAAACTTGAAGACTGATCGCAGCGATTATGGCACCGGCATGAGCGG
>LGAG01001476.1:115048-125191 GCA_001278395.1 Lerema accius
GCAATTGAGAGAATTAAAGATCCATAATTCGCCCTTGTTATTTTGTTTAAGTTCAATGTAAATAGAGGTGTAAGTATATAATTTTACAGTAGCTGTGTATTCAGGGATCAGTTATATACCTACAGTAATTGCAAAATCTCATCACAATTCATACATGTCATAAGATTGACATCTATTAACTTATTTATCTTTAGGTACTATAAATACACATCACGTGGTCATACGAGTAAGCTGCGTCCATTGTATGCAACATTATGAACAGTACAGCTACGTAGCGGTTCAACCGCGTAATGTGCATGTAAGTGTTTTTATTAGTTTAAGTCATTATCTATCACCGCGTGCGCACTTAAAAGTGGTAATATGCAAAGTTTATGGGCTGAGTGTTGTCGTCAGCGTTAAAATGTTCCTGTTCACTGTCCACCGAGCCACTAGCGTCCATCACTTGCCGGCCGAGCCGCTCGTCGCGGACCGGCCACGTGGTCAGGTCGCACGGCGCGTCCTCCCCGACCACGCTGCCCGCCCCGGCCACGTAGTCGTAGCCGTCGTAGTAGTAATCGGGATTACGAACGCAAGTCTCCTCGAATCTGGCGCTCGCGTAATCGAGCGGCTTGTCGGGAGCGTCGCTGTAATCAGTATCGGCGCGGTCGGCCGGTGGTGCGTGTGTGTGTGCGTGGTTACCGCGGGCGAGGTCCGCGGCGCGGCGGGATCACTGCCGGTGGTGCGGCAGGTGTAGATGCAGGTCCAGGCGCGGTCGCTTGGCGTCGTCGTCGTCGCTGCAGTGCTCGCTGTCGTGCGGCTCCTGCTCGTCGCACTCCTCGCCGAGCTCCTCTTGCTTGCGTTTCGCCGTCGCCATCTCGGCCGCGTGCTTTTTCCGCCACTTCGTTCTTCTGTTCTGGAACCATACCTGGTGGAGGAAAGGTTGTTTTAGTTTGTTATTTCGTCAGGTTCTGAGTTTTATTAGGCCTCAGTTCCTAAAGATTGAGAATCGGAAAAATGATTTTATTAAGTTAATTCTTTATCGATGTTGAAGTAATGGTAAAACTACCATTTACCAACTATGCATTGTGAAGCATTATCTAATTTAAGGATATATGATACTAAAATAGTTTCAATTCGCTATATTACCTATAAGTAAGCAATATTTTCTCTCGCTAAGTAGTCGCATATTATAATAAACTCCTTCCTAACAAAGAAAAAGCTTCACAAAGAGCTCCATTACATGATATAGTGGAGCACGTGCGCGCACAATGTCTCTGCGGAGCGCAACTCAAACAAAGGTGCTCAGATGAACACACTGAAAAGCATTTTACGTCTGGAAACGCGCCACTAAGCTTTCCTCCTGTTTGCGCTTCAGAAAGCCAAATATAAAGAGCGGGTCAACATTCCGGCGCTATGTGAACCTAATCTGTACCACCGACATCATAATGCCTCATTAAATACCGCCTTTCGAGGCGCAACGCGCACCGCGTGTCGTCTCCTTCCTTCCCGGCGTTCACCTCCCGGCGCGATAAAGACGGCGATAGTAGCCGTGTTCTACGGTAATTAAGGGTCGTTTTGCAAATTACACGGTACTTAACCAGCCATATAACACTCATTAATCACTGGCCCGGGGTGTCTTCTGTCCCGTTCGTCCTCGGCGGCTCGCCGTATGCGCCGTCCCGCTCCCCCGGGCCGCCGGGCGGCAGACAGGAGTTTAATTAGGTCATAAATACATTTTCATGATTAGAGCCTCGAGTGGAGGCTGTCGATCCGCTGAATATTCGACCGGCAATTACTGGGAGCAGATGTCGACCTTATTATAAAGGTGGTCTATATCGAATTAGGTCGCTGTTGTGCTCTCGAGCCGTCGTTATCACGTACAACTAAATTGGGTATTGTTTATCGAGGTAATCGAGTCACTTCAAGACATCTATTTTGTTACAATAATGCTTAAATTATAACTACGACATTTGTTAATACACGTCTATAAGTGACACGGAAAATGATCACACGTGATATTTAAGTATGTAAGATATTTGGGACTGCAGTTCATAGTAATTTCGAAAAATCCTATTTGCTAGGATTAAACGTGATTTCATAAGTAACAACAGAGTACAGTGCCAATAGAGAGAACAGTAAAACTAAGCCTTTGCTGAGAAACATTGCTTTACTATAGTGGATTATCCTGCATATTATGATTAGTTAGCAAATCTAAATATCTTTATTTTTACATTACAGTTAATTTTTTAATTAATTACCTAATACATACAAATAGATTACGACACTACAATTTTCCAAGAATTAACCATTAACCAATATCAAACCCGGTATGTTCTGTTCATCGGAGCTGTTAAACGGTGGTGGTAATAGTAATGTACGCCGGTGTTATCGGTGGAATAATGTCGTAACACGCAGTTAGGACAGCTACAAGCCGCACTCCTCAGCAGGCCGCAGCTGTTTAACGACTGCTGTAAATATCGCTTTATTAAATTTTAGCGAGAGTCTACACTGGCGAGCGGACGCGGGTTTCAGGACTGTCACAATAAATACCAATTATACCTACTAGTAATCATTAATAGAAAAACACAACCTGATTCAGTAAGCTACTGAAAATTGGACGAGAATTCGGTAGCACGCTCAAAAATCAAATTTTAATGTTATGTTTATCTAATAACAGACATTTGTTCCTATCACTTAAAAAAACTGAAAATTACATTTATCTAGGTACTTATACATACAAAGAGGTATAATTTAATAACATATAAGCAATTTTATTAATGACTTAAAAGAGTGCCTTCCAGAATGGAATAAAAAAAAACAATTTAATAAACTGATTTTTAAAAGATATTTCATTGTCTGTGTTAATTAACTAGTGCGTAATTTGGTTCGATTTTAACAGCGATTCGACACTAAAACCTTATCCTTAACCCGGGGATTATTGTAGGAGGGTTAGTAACGATATTTTGATGTCGTCTGCTAACTCGCGCATTAATTAAGCTCTAAGATTGGGAGCAGCGGTATAAAGTGGTGATACAACGCTGTAAATACTTCAAGAGCCACTTGGCTCTTTATTGTGTAATATAAGAGCCGATTGACTGGTTATAACCGTTAAGTGGTTGCCAGTGGTTTGTCAGCGAGAGTCGTATGCGGTAGATATTTCAGTTATTCTGAACACTTTGTTCCGGATTGGAAGGGAGCGCCTATTAGTTTCGTGAGGCGTAAGATGGTATGTTGTACATAATATATCTCAACTCCCTGATCCTCAATCTTACAAGATTTTTTTTTAAATGTTGGTTGTTCGTTTGTTGGATTTATTCTTTAATTTTTATAGTATATTTAATTTAACTCAATTTTGTCAGTTTGTCAGTTTTTGTTAGCAAAAAATTTGATTAATTTACCACGATCGCCTCTTCCCAAAATAAGATTAGATAAAATAAGGCGGTATAGGAAAACCAAGTAATGTTAGTAATACTCATCACTATATTATAGAGTTGCTTACACAACTGGAGGTCTTGATCAGGTATGTAGAAACAAAAGAAAACCAATAAGCATCTCTAGTATTAGGCTATAGTTGTAATATTTTGATAGAAACTGATTCCGTCCCATCAAACACAGTCTGTAGCAACACAACACCATAAAGAGCGGAACCAAACAAGACGTTCGTCGCATTATCATTGGCTCATTCGCTTTTATCGTGCATCGGCGAGAGGAAACAACGCGTTATATTACACAAACAAAATATCTGACACAATACTGTTTTCAAAATCCAGACTTGCTGAAAGCTTACTATTAAAATGGTACGTTAAATAATAAAACTAAACTTTGTCTTTCTTGAAATATTTACATAGTTCGGATTTAAGAAAAAAAGTCGTGTTATTTTCCTAGTTGCTATTTGTTATAAGTATTACATTACAGTTTACCTTTTCATGGTTTTCACCCAATTATAGATCTGCTGGATCGATCAAGTCACTCATTGTATGAAAAGGCGTTCATATAACAAGTTTGTTTTGCAAACAGTCAGAGTTAAGGACACTCACGAGTATCAAATAACAAACTTTTGAAGTAACTGAACATTCGCAACAGTTTATTTACTCAAATGGATAAACGCTTGCACTCAAAAGAAAGGTCGAGAAGCATCAACAAATATTCTAAAAAGGGTTTTCCCTTGATTCGGTGTTGTGACGTATGTTTATTATTATATTTACGACCCAACTAAACTAGTTTGGCCCCTTCGAGCGTCGCTGGAGACATTATTACTAATATTATTATTTTTCACTGTTCCTTTATGCCCCGACTTGCCGAGCCCCCTGTATTCAATTACTTAAGTGCTAGCGCCGTAACCGCGGGAACTACAACTATCTCTTTTTAACGCGAGTCTTAGTAATTGTATCGGCGTCTCGCTCGCTCGAGGAGGGTCGGCATAATTATGTGAATATCTATTATTTTTCACCAGAGAGCTCTGTAATGGCTTGATAGAGATAATGCGCTTTCAATGGCGCGAATAAAAATGTCTTACGTATCGCGGCGCCATCTTGTTGTTCAGGTAATTAATTTGAATGAGAAGCGTGAATGTGCGTACTGTATTATTAGTTTATATTATTAACAGTTATGTTGTATTATAACCCGATGAATGTTTTTGTTCGCTGTCTTTATAAAATAAATAAATGTTCCTTGAAACTGTACGTGATACTTTTTAACGCCGATGTTCTACTGTGCATTTTTAAATTTAATGGTAATAGCATCGTATTTGCAGTGCCACCATTCCGTGCTGCCTGCGGACATCTATGACAAACCTCGAACACGTCGTTTAAGTAACGAGTCATTTGTTTAAAGAAAAATTAGAAAATTCTAATGATGAAAGATATAACAACTTTAAATGATCAATGTTAAACAATTAATGGATTTGTAACTTATTAACACTAAACAATAAGTAATATTAAATGTTTAATATATTTTTAAATTATTTTTAAGTTCATCTGTTAGCGTGGGCACTAAGCTTTAGGTAAAAAATATTGTTTTATTTAACAATCACTTTATAGAACAGTACGATATATCACAATCGATTAATGGAGTTACATAAATTTATCACTACAAAATAAAAAGAGTGAACAAAACCAAATAGACTGTTTATATTTATAAAATTCCTACACGTATATTTTTCTATGTAGGTATCAAGTGTGAAAACCAATTTTTCCGACGTCAGTAGAGGAATAAATCAAGTTTAGGGATCGGATCATGTATGTACAGAACTTTGGTAAAGTACGTGATGCGTAATATACAGGGGAATCCTAAAGCCCTCGTCAAATACACAGCGAATCGAAAGCGTGGCGAACTAATACAACCTGGGGTATCCTGGCACAGGTAATTTATAATTACTTAAAAGGATGCCTCTACTGTAACATTGCCTGTGTAACTTTAAGAAATAAATCATTTTTCATTTTCTTTCAAACATTTCGTTAAAGTATAGCATCGCCTGAATCTACTCGTATAGGTACTATGTTTCTATATGGCTTTTCTATGAGACTAGATCTAGGCGATCCTATAAAATGACAAAATAATAATATAAACTCTTTGATTCTTTCGGTTCGCTATCTGTTTGACAAGGACTTACTTGATGGTCTCGTTAGAAAATAAAAGCTACTTTTTTGTATCGATGTTATGTATTTAATCATTAATTGTGACTTTATGACTTTTGTCTTTTAATCCATAATGAAATCGAATATTATAGGACATTTGAGTTGGACTTTAAAGTAATTTTGATTAATACCTATAGGTAATGTTAGTTAACTTTGTCATAGTCGTAACAGACATTGTAATTTACCTCTGTGATCTGCTGTAACTATAAATACCTCTGTTATTAAATAATAAGCAAATTATCAATAGTAGTTCACTCTTTTTTTAAAGACATCCACAATGGGGGCTCCTCAAAAAATAAAATATTAGCTACGCGAAAAAGATCATTAGGCAAGCCTACTAGCGTCGCCGTGTCGTCGCCGCATCGTCCCCGTGTCGTAGTCGAATCGCGGCCACTAGCTTAGGGTGATAAGACGTGACAAATGATGCGGCTAATGATCCCAGCGGCTGAAGGTCGGAGGTCAACTTAAGCTGGAGACGTCGCTCTAATATCCTAGTTTCCGGGACTCTATGATGAAGAGTGGGGAGGAAAGGGTTTAGCGACGAAAAAAAATGGAAATGAACTTTGCCAAAAATGTCCAAAACTCTTTGCCAAAACCCACCTCATACTAAAATGATTCTGTTTGTTGTCAGATTCCGCTCATTTTGCGATGGTAAAAAAGCAAAAAAAATAATCTTACTTGAGTACATAGTATTGTTGAATGAAGGCAGAAACAAAATTATAAGATCCAAATGTCAGTCGCTACTAGTTATAGGCTGTTTCTAATATTAAATCTTCTATTTAGGTCTTTATGGTGTAAAAACTAATGACGACCCCTCAACCCGTTCTCAATGTATTCGACTCATCAATTGAATGTTAGGTTAGGTCAAAAACAAAGTAGAAGCGTGAAATGAGCCGGTAACGCTGGTTGGTGGATATAGTTAACGAGCGGCGCACTTGCCAGTTCCCAGGCCATCATTACGCCATCAATAAGCCATCGCGGCCAATCCGGTTAGCCCGACAATGAATATTAACAATCATGCATCAATTGGCTCTTTTACACTCAGGGATCCGCGGCTCGTAAACAAAATAAACGAAGTCCATTAAGATTCGACGATGACTATAGTTGCCATATCGGATTGCCGTTCTGAAAGTTCTATGTTCGATTGCCTGCCAGGCAGAAATTTTAATGATAGGTAAACTCATGTGTTTTAGCTCATTTTTCTGAGAGAAATCTCTTGTTTAAAATTTGAACCCTAAGGTTCCAGGTTAGGTGATGTGGAAATCCCACTTTTTATTTGAACCTTATTTGAACCATCTAGTGGCCAGCTTATACGAAGAGATTGATAATTAATATCTAAATTCTAATATGACCAAACAACTAGGTTATCGCTATACCTATGCTAGAGCTAGAAGTATGAACGCCATGAATATTGCACCGCGTCAAATAAATTCGTTGAGTTGTTTGGACGTGTCCTATCGCGCCCGACATTCAAACCGAGCGAAATATATAGATCGGGAAAACACAATGACAGCGGCGGAGGACGGCAATTTATTTTTTATCTTTATTTGCGAGATCGGACAGTCGTTTTGAAGAATTTGTGGCCGATAGGTAAATTGGAATTGTGTTTTTGATCGATGGTGCGCTCTCTCACTAATGGACGCTGAACGAAAATAAAAAAACAATGTACCGAGCACTGCGCCGCGCCGCGCTGCGTTGCATTCGCGACGGACCACTTGATTGATGAGTTTTAGAAATCATTGCAGATAATGCATGCGCTATTGTGCGTGCAGCTTCATTATATAACATGTATCATACATGCTGTTACATGTATGATACCGTATTAGACTAGTTGTACTACATAAAGTAGATAATGGCTATCAGTATCACCGAAGACACCATCGACGCGCCACAATAGTCATGCTTGCACAACGTACTTTAGTTAAAAATAATCGTATTAACTGTAATTAATTCAATTATTTCTCTGAAAACTTTATATTTACTCTAAAAATATAACTTATATACTAAAATGTACTATAGGTAGGTAAACATGGCGTTTTGCGGACTGTTTCAATACTTTCAAGTGCAGTTAATAAACGTTACAGTAAACAAATACAATACAACCAACAATACGGAACAATCCGGACCGCGAGCACCTCCAATGGTCCGGGCGCTATAAATCACGGAAGGATTACCCCGGGCGGTCGCGGCAGGCGTTGCTACAAATTTGGCGTTATTAAAAAAACTCATTTGCAAATTTGGAAAGACAAGGAGATATTAAAGAGATAAACTTAATTATCTTCAATTTGCCCGCGCCCCGCCCCGCACCCCGCACCGCGCCCGCACCGCGGCGAATACCACTTAAAAATACACCCCTTTAGATACTTTCCACTTAATGAGAACATAAAAAAATAATGTGCTACGTTTTATTCATCTGCAGAGTGCCTATTTGCAAATACCACTATCGCATATTATTATTATAATATTCATTTTTGTAACTCTTATCTATCTAGATAGAAAGAAGTCTGAAAGATTTTATGTTTCTCGCGAAGATTCTACTTGTAAATTATTTTTAACTTTTAATTTAGTAAATTGTTTTAAGGATGATCATCTTTTATTACAACCTGAGAACCTGAGAATCCAACATAGCACTTATATCAGGTTACTCTTACCTCTTCCAAATGAAACAACAAACAAACACAAACTTATTAATTTAATTTATATTTTCTCTCAAACTAACTTAAATTGCCTTGACATTTATACCTATATGCACACGATTACAAAGAAATGTAGGTATAATGGAGTTGGGCGGTACTTATATGTGTATGTTAGAGCATAATTTCTCAACTTCATAATCAAAAGTCACATAGATTTATACGAGTGGTCGCCTGACTGTGACGCTATTGCAAGTTTAAATAATTTATGAAGTTCCCTGATTATGTTAACTAAATACCTAATGGAGTTCCTCAAAACTCTACCAATCCTTATTTGTTAGGTATATCCACATGTCATATTGAAGAAAGGAGTCAGAAATTCTATTTAAATATTGCGACAAATAAAGTTTTCCAATGGAAGTCGCGAGCCGTGTCCAACAGTGGGCGACGCGCGGGCGGCTCGCTACACTGAAACTTTGCAAATTAAGAAAATGTAATTAGTGCTTCTCCGCCTCCCCACGGACATAATTAAAGCGAATCTTGTTGTAATTTTGACATTTAATTTTTTCCCGCCGTCACCTCTCCCTTATTAATTAATTTAAAAAAGTGCCTCTAAAATTTAATCTCTGCTCTTCTATTATATTTTCGGTGACATTTTTTTGTTCTGTGAGTTAATGAAACGGCCGAGATTTTTTATAGGCGCCGGCTTCTACGAGCGAACTGTTTTTTTTTTATTCTACTTTTTCTTGACTCGTGATTAATAGATTCAGCCTACCTTCCTTATTAATTCTTGCGATTCTTTCTCGGGGTTATTAGTTTTATCTGTCAGTCGCTCGGAGCTTCAAATGAATGGTACAAAAAGTTTCGGTACAATTTCTTATTAAGATTCGCGCTTCTTTATTTTATACCTATCTTTGTTATTTTTGAACGGGGATAATAATTTTAGCGTCATTTGCTATTGGTTTCCGCGCGCGATGCGCCGGCGCCCCTCCGACAAGGCTAGCGAATGCGTATTTAAAGTGCGCGCCAGTCAAAACAACATAATACCTTAATTTAAATTTAAATGACAGTTAAGCTTTTGCGATACGATCGACGGCGGCGCCCCCTGCCGGAATGATTGCGATGTCATTAAGCGTGAACATTTTTATTTTACTATCTCTCCGGATCGAAATTGGTCTTTTAACTACGATGTCGTTTAGATGTTTCTTATCTGCGTTGTGGTTTTTCACACGATAGTTGCTTTGTAATGTAGTTAGAGCTCAAAATGTTATTATTGGAAGTAAAATTGTTCAAATATTCCTTTATTTACTTTTTAGGAACTATCATAGCATTAAGATGTGCAGAAAATCTTCACAATCATACATTAAATTAGCTGTTAGCCTTATTCGTGGTTATATACAAAGTTGCTCGATATATAATACCTCAATAGATAAGCTAATATCACAATTAAAAATCAGATGATTATGTTATTTTCGTATATAACATTAGCTGTTTTTCTACTAACACAATTATTAATCACTAGAAGACACTTTAAAAGAACAATGTAATTGTTGATAAACTTTGTATAACCTGACTTACGAAACATCTGTAACACTTTAACGTCCACTATGTTAACAGGGGATGAACCCGGGTTCTCTACAACCTATAGGCTCAACCCGACCGGGTACAACCTCTACCGCCCTCGCTAGCAAATCTCAATCTCCCACATCTAACGCCCCCTGGCGGCGACGCACTATCTAGATCTAAATTTTAAAACGGCCGAGGGGACATAATCCGCGTTATCGGCGTGTAAGCGGAGTAAGCCACTCATCAACCACGCATTAGGTTAAATTGTGAGCGGGCTTTTTACACGCCGACGACGGATTACAGAAATGACGCGAGGAAACGGTTCGCAT
>LGAG01001476.1:125647-146488 GCA_001278395.1 Lerema accius
AAACAGTGTTGGATGAAATAAAAAGCCAATTTACATTTTATTGTGAAAAGTCCATTTCAAGGATTTGTTCCATGAAGGAACGTAAAAGATATTTTCCATGTCTCAACGAATACTTACATTCTTAGTTAAGTTTTGTAGCTATTTATCAAAAATATAAGACGGTTCACTTCAAAAAACAAATTTTGGAAACTGTTCTACATTAACGGGAAACATGAAATGAACCTTTCTTTATACATAATTGGGTCCTTTTTGTAAAAGATTTGAAGGTAAAGTAAGTGTGCTCCAACGGTATCACGCACCGTTCGACTCCGCCATGAGCACGCGAGCGATCGGCAGCAGTGTTTTATTATTTATCAAGCTCTTAATCCGCGGACGTAATAAATCTATGCAGACAGCAGGCAGCGGCAATGTGCGGCGGTTTTTTAGCGCGAAAAAGAATCGTCCGCGGAAAGCGGGAATGAGCCTCAGATTAGGCGGGATAAGTCCACGTTATTAATGGACCTGAGATACACACGACAAAATGGATAACAAATGGATCTGCTCCCGTGTGCCCTTTACAGAATTTGTTTATGGTGACAGTTTATCGACCGACAGATTTTTTCCGAAAGGGTTCTGACGTAGTGATACTACGATGTTAAATATTTATATTCATCAACAAAATGTTTTAATATTTCTAATCGTCTACGTCTGTTCCATCATCTGTAAAATAACTTCATTATAATAATTTAGTTTTAGTTGATTCCTTATTTTCCATTATTCCTGATCTTCGGATTTGAAATGCAATCGCTAAACTTAATTACCTAGAGCTATTAACTGTTAAAGAAATTTTAAACTAACAGTTTGTATGAATCATTCTTACAATCTATAAAAGCAATATGAAATGATACATGCAACGGACATCAAACTACAACTGAAACAAAGTGGGAGTTGCACAGGGAAGCCCTCTGGACCCTCTACATTATGTCATACGACGTGATAACGTATAACAATAACGGAAGGCGCGTAGTAAGCAAGTCCGTCCGCGTCGAGGAGGACGTAAAGCGTTTTGCTCGTAAACTGAAGCTGACTCGGCTGTCTCGTGTTATCATATCGGTGTAATGTTGGAGCAAAGTGCAGCTTTTGATTTGAGATGAATAAAAAAAATCTTAAAATCGTTTCATTTGTGCCAAGATTTCCTTTTCTCCCATGTTATTGTTAATTTATATCTTTATTATTATGACTACACTGAACTCTGGTAATACCTTTGTATGTATTGGTAGGTAATTTAACAATCGAATTGGAATGAATACAATGAATAGGTATTATAAAAAATAACCATTTCCTCAGACTATAGACAAGAAAGAAAAAGAAAGCGTCGATTGGTTTAGCTAAACAGCTACAATTTTAATCAAAAAACTATTCTTAAGCCATCCGAAATCAAATGACAAATAATTGTGCAAAAGACAACGCAGTATCTTTTCTTTAATTCCAATAAAAGAAACTATCGCAGTAGGATAAAATGAAGTATTAAACAAGTAGAGAAGCTGGAATAAAAGAGTATGTCGTGCGTTCGAGGAACACATCGCTACATTGTGCTCCGGAACTTTCCCAATAACATGACGCTACACTTTGTGAACGGCGCTACACTTGGAGACGGCGGCAAGTATAATGTCTTACAAAGTAATCTAAAGATGAGACGACCGATAAAAATAACACATCCAAGAGATTTTTATGAGTCAACCGACACTTCTAGTAGTCTATTACTAAAAACATATTTTACATAACTGGTTTTGGTAAAAACATGTATGTTATTTTATTAAGGATAACCGACTATTTACCCATGACATTGCCATTCAGATAACTTGACTAAAATGACAGAGGAAGATTTGCAAATATATTACAAATGTCGCGATTCAAATTCATAGCAAGCAAAACTAAATATGTGATAATATCTTATGAACAAAGTAGCCGATTCTGAATACTGTCGTAAAACTAAATTTTTAACATTTGCTGATATTTTATGTTAGTATCAGTTAGTGCGGCCCGCGGTGTACGCCCCAATACACTGGGCGCGGATATTTACAAGTTGTTGCGACGCTCGCTCGAGAGGGGATAGTTTCATCATAACGTATCTACTCTTATGTTTTAGCCATTACCCCGCTGTAGGTATTTTGCTATTGATTTTCTTCTTCCATTATCTTGAGATTTGGTTTTTGGTTTATATGTTACACTCATGTTATAGAATCGGTTTTGTGTCTCCTTCTCATTTAATTCTGGATAAGTATTATGTTACCTATATCCATTGTCAAATGGTTTTGGTTACCTAATGGTGCGAGTCGAAGTTTATTTAAACTTTACTTAAAGCAAAATATTTCTTTGAGTACCTTATGAACTTGGCAACTTTAGAGCAAAAATTCTTCTGTGTCCAAAAAACTATTAGTAATTTCTCTCTTCAATCTTCAAAACTAGGCTCTTATCGTATAGATAATTAGTATTAGACGCAAATTCCGTGTTTAATTGTTGATGCACGAAATGTTTTCCTAAGAATGATCTTGAAACTTATTTACCGTCATCCTGCAACACATTATATTCAGCAAAAGATTCTGTCTCTCGTCCAGCGTCGAACAAATCACTCCTCCCTCTGTGAGGCTGTATTCTGATGGCGCTCTATAAAACCTCAGCGTTCTCGCATCGACACAAACTTGATGCGCCATCATAACGATATTACGTCCGTCTCGATCCGCGCCGGTTCCACTCCAACGATTCATGAATATATATTGGCGAACACTACGCGAGTAATGAATTCGTTTATCGTCATTATATTTTTTCGATACCACTCGTATCTTTCTGTATAACATCATAGCTGGAACAAGCTATTGTTTTTCGGCTCTTGATATTATGATTTTCTGTAGTATCTGTGTTATGCACGATTATTCCAATTCCTTAATGTTGGTTGCCAAAGTTTTTGCTACAAGTAGTTCTTATTATCTCATTTGTGTCCCGTCAGATTTGAATGAATTTCCCAAATTGGCGTTCGTCAACTTATGAATTTTCTTGACTAGCTATAACAAGTGTATACATTGATCACATTTAAATATATTTTTTCTTTTAATCTTCTCTAGACTCTTTAGAGTAGCAATCAAGGCAGAGGTAGATTTAATCGCTAACTAGGTACTATTGCCTTTGTTCCTTTTTTATAGGGACCATAAAAACTCAAATCAACTAACGACAATTAATGAATAGCAAACGAGCTCTAATAAACAATATGAGACAGCATTCGACTATAGAAAATTTATAAAGTAAATATCATCATCATAACAATAAACTTGTCTAAGTCATTGAACCCGAAGAAAAATTAATTTAGTCGATAAATGGAATCTTTGTTTGAGAGTAAGCAATAACCGGACGATAGTGAGTCAAAGTGCTATCGGCGCGCGACTCGTTACCGATGTACCATCGATAATACAACGATAATGCAGCGATACGTATGCGGCCCGCGCGATCCTTTATTATTATTTCCACATATTGACTTTCCGTTGTCTATCCGTGGGGTGGGGAGAGGGGGGAGGTGGAAGATGTAGTCGCAAAGTACACATGTAGTGGTCGAATCGATAGCGTAATGCGTTTAGGATTGGCTGCTCGTTTGTAAGCGATCCTCGCAAATTAGATGTACTAGTGTGTTGGTCGGGAGCCGGGACCGAGTGCCGAGTGGCGAGTGGCGATCTAATTTGGGTTTAATGTCGTCACGACAGCGTGGCTCGTGTTTATGAGCCCGTACAATTTTCCGTCCAAATTACAGTTTTGAAACAGCCTTGTAAATTTAGAGCAGATGAGCCTGACGGGTTATTAGGAGCAGACGATTACAAAATGAGTTTCTAGCATGAACAGAATAAAAATCCATGTTGAAATATAGTAAAGATTTTTACTGCAGTACATAGTTATATCTATAATCTTTTAAACAAATCTTTAAGATTTTGAAACGTTACCAATTCTAAAGTTCATTGAATGTTTCCATAATGCTATCGGTAAGTTACTAAATATTTATTAGCGAAAATTATTACAAAGGATATGGTCGAGACTCACGTTGGTAATGTACACTTATTCCTATCTGATTTCGGCGAGACAGGGACAAAGATATCGTACATCGTATAGATCAAAGAGAGACAAATAATGTTTTCTAAGAAACAGATATTGAGCAATGCGGCCATAAATATTACTGAGTAAATATCAGTTCGTGTCGTAACTCGAACGACTTGTATGGAACAAAGTTTCCGTGGAGTAGATTGATGGACACAGATTATTCTTAACAGTATTTACACTCATGGAGGTTACTTCTAACGTTACAGAAATATTTATCTTAAATAATGGCTAGACAGTTATCATCCACCGTAGAAATACCTATCGACTTAGGTCTTACAAAAATCCTTTCATTTTATTGTACCTGTGGTATTTGAATGACGAATTTAAATGTCTTTTTTAGTCTATGTGTGTTGTCCTGTGAGTGTGTAACATTATTTGATTTATTTTATATCTTTTAACTTTTGCCATTGCTCATCCTCGGTCCTTCTTCCTTCGGCTATGAACATTAAGCGATGAGACCAAGTATCAGTTAAAGTCGACGACCCCGTAACCTAGTTGGTAGTGACCCTGCCTTCAAAGCGGGAAGTCCCGGGTTCGATTCCCGGCCGGGGCAGATATTTATGTGACAGATAAAATGTTTGTTCTCGAGTCATGTGTGTTAGTAAAGTGTTAATTGTTTTGTCCATGCCACACACGACACAGGGAATCCTAGTGCGTAATATGAGTGTGAGTTTATAAGTATCAGTTAAAAGATGTGAACGACTGCACAGTTCCCTGTCCGCAGAACATTGCAGTGTTGCGTCATCAGTTTTGGGAATAATGTAGCATCTGTGGTCGGCGGTGCACCGAGCAGCGACCGTCTTGTGAAATGTATTTGAAGATGAAATGTTTCAGCCACGATATTGTTCTTCACTCATATTATTTTGCTGCCTTTAGAATGCTGGATGTGACTCGTAATGGGAATTTATTGGCTGAAATATACGGATTCACTACCACTTAATTTGGTAAAATATCTCGGTCTGTATAGCATCTAGATGTAAAGCATTAACTGTTAATAAATTGTCTAGGTGTGTGATAGTTAACAATAACATTTGAAATCCAGAAAATGCCTGGATGTCACCTGAACTATATAATTAATTGTAGAATAGGAAAAAAAGGGAGTGTCAGTTTTCTTAAACGAGAAAAAAAAAATCTCACAGGATGAATAAAATTCCAACACAGATTGGTTGGTCAATTTGTTCCAGCAAAACTATAAATAAATAGACACCACAACACAACGGTATGACCATAAGTCTTAGTAGTTTGGCTCACTGACACAACAGTAAACATACCAACACCATGACGTATATCTGATGCGTCACATTCCGCGCTCCCAGACCATAACATTACATCTCCGAAACAAAGAGCCCTGAGAAATTAACTGGCCGCCAATAATACGACCCGCCCGTTTTATCTTAATACGATCTAGGTTTAATATATCACTCGATCGTAGGCACAACATCGATTATCTGTCCGTCCGTCCGTCCGTCGGCTTGACAAATGAAAGCGTAACCGCCGTCCCGGAGAAATTAAATACAACCACCGATAATTATCTACATTAAGAAACATTGGGTGCTCCTTCGATTTAAACTGAACCTTCGTGTGCATCACAAAGGCCACAAATTTCCCTAATAAATATGGCAGCACTTGCGACATTTTAAAATTAGTAACACTTATTATGCTGTCAAATCTCGATGTCAAATTCAAATTGTAACGGACGTAACTATCAAACAAACACTAGTCATCTTGTATTTTAAGCATGATAGGATAGAGTTGAAAATCCTTTGTTCGTTGTAATGTAGTTATGATAATGGTGCGGCGGGTGGAGTCGATCGTCGATGGTCGTGTCATAATGGCGATAAGCGACAGCACGGTAGCGGCCGACGATTTCATTAATGTCATTAGCTACACTAATGAGTTTTTGAAGTAAGTCGGAACGCGCGTGAGAGACTTATAACGCTCCGGCCGCGGGTCTGATGGGTTTCGGTAACTTTTATTTGATACTCTTCTTTGTAACTAGGCTAAGATTTGAATAACCAATGAACATACATTCCTACAGTTTTTTTACAAACTTTTGGCGAGTTAGCTTGATAATCATGGTGTTATAATTTCTTAAACATACATAATACCTATGTGGAAGAAAACTTGGTTAACAACTTGGAAAATCCCAGCTTGCAAAACTAAGTTTATGATTATCACTCTCGTTTCTTTTTCGTAGATAAATACAATCCTACGTAATTTAGCCTGCGTGATTAAATTGTGATTCTGTGACGTAATTACCTAGGTGTATAACAAATGTTAACAAGTTTAGTTTAATTAATTATAATTACTCAATGATTCACGACATTAAACTATTGATCCCAAATGCATCAGTGACCAAATGGATCCAACCTTTACACGATTGCACGCTCTTCAAATATGTTCAGGTATTATGTTGAGACGGTCGTCACTTCCTAATTGCCCACGCGTGGACCGTGTACGAGTATCGTGTAACGGGTATTAGTCGCCTTCAATTAATTGAAATACAAATTAGATTTGTTAGTCGCTACGGTGACTTAATGGGAATCTGAACACGTGGGAACTTCGAGTGGCATTTTGATTTCTTAATTTTTTGTTTATTTCTTATTGTAATAAAAGTAAGAGTCAAAGTTGATTAGGTGCTTTAAAAGAAAGCGATAGTCATAAAAATACCGAAGTGAAACTGGACAGTAATATGATAAATGAAACTAACTTCGCTAATGCTTTGGAAATGTAGGTTCCATTCTGATCTAAGTAATCTTTATTTTAAAAAGGGGAATCATGAAATTTTATTTTATTATGCTATAAATAGTCGAAAGTCGATACTAACCTAAAATGATAATTTTCAATATAACTTACACTAACTGTTTAAGCAAACTTCAAATGAAGATTGTATAATATAGAGCGGTCACAGAAAAGCAAATTCCCAAGCGGTTGCCGCTTCGTCTAATAAAGTGGCCGTCCGTCGCCATTACAGCCTTGTAATTAAAGATGTTTACAGTGTGTAAAACGAGGAAATCAATGCAAAGCTAATTAAGCCAAGCGGCAGTCGTGCGGCAGTCGGGCGACGTCGGTGCGGTAGTGGGGCGGCAGCCGCGCGGCTCGGATGTTGGATTAATGCGCGGTTTCGTTATTGCAACATTCATTATAATATTAATTATTAGCTAACTCGCGTCCCTACCCTTCTGGGACGTGCCTCTGTGTACCGACAGCAGAAAACGATTGTAATGTTTAATTATTAATTAGGTCAACAATAAATTAGTTCAAGTTATGTTGTAGAAAGTCAATAATTATGTAAGTGTTTCATGAAGATGTTCGATTATAGCTGAGATTGTAGGTATTGTTTTACTTATACCTAAATAATAATAGATCTTGCATAGTTATGTCTGGCTCTCCCTTTCTTGTTAGGTTCAATACATAATTAAGCACATTGCAGAAATTCGTTCCAATTCCGTTCGAATACAAATAAATTAAAAAATATTTTAAATACATTATCAATTAAAAGGAGAATTAATTTCAAGCACGAAAAATTTGAACTCGGTCTTTCCAGATGGAAGAAAAACACAGAGTTTAATCCACTTTGTCTTCCCTTTCACTGTTTGAGATCCTTGAAGTTAAGCTGTAAAATGTATTAAATGGTCATGGAACAAAAAAAATTATAATGCATAATTGATACGAGAATTTCTGGTTTTAGTTACCTTCTTACTGTCAGGAGTACTGATTCTTATTTTGAATGATACTCAGTTAATAATATAGCTTTATTCCATTTAAATTCATTAGGTACTTGCCAAATAACTTTACGAAATTTTAATATAAATTGTAGAGAGAAATCGACGACAAATATAATATTTCAAAATGTTGATAACATTGAACAGAGCTTTAAATTTCTAGAATATCTCATCGATCAACGGTAATTGCTTTTGCGGACGGTACTTTAAACTCGCACATAAGCTTGAAGACGCGGGCGACATCTGTCGACGTAATTGAGGGATTAGGCAGATAATTGAAACAGAGCGAGCGGGAGCTATCACCGCGGGCTCGGTGCGCGAGCGAGACGGGAACACTCACTCCGCTCACCCGTCAAATGGAACGGTTAACAACGTGTCTTCTTGTATATTGTATTATCTTACGTTTTATGCCCTATTAATCTTGCTCGGTCGGAGATCGCCGCGGCGCATTGGATTCTCGACCTAAACTCGAGGGCGAGGAGTGGAGATTCGATCGTCGCGTGCAATACGATAGGTGTTCGGTTGTTTTCAGTGCAATAAATAATTGTTTGCGCGCGTAAAACTGGAGTGGCGTTCTGTCAGTCGGTATTGTTTTAGTGCAGAGGTAAGAGGCTGGTAATCTGGGATAACAAGCGCGAGGGTCATAAACACGTCGTAATGACTCGTCTCCGCGCGTTTCGTTAATGCCGCTTCAGCGAGTTGCCTCTTCTGTCATATTTATAACAATAACATGTAAGACGCTTACTTGCTTAGTATTAGGTATTAATCTAGCATATAAACAGATGAAGTTCCCTAAACCCATTCTCTATGTAATCGAATAATAGTTATCTAATAGTAACTTGAGTTCGGTTTGTTTTTGAAAATCTCTGCATATTCATTCGATATAACTTTTCACTTGAAAAAAACATCTGTTTTGATGGAAAATAATAAAAATAACCAATAAGTACTTATATTTTCACAACATAAACTTATTAAAGAAGTGTTTTAAATCAAATTTAATTCTATACAAAAACAAGAAATGTGTTTTTAAAACCCGTAAACAAACTTAAATAACTGTTCATCCAAGATATTACTAGGTAGGTAGGTACTATTATCGAATTTTGCTCTATAAGTTACTTTATATTCACATAGATGATCACTTGTCAACCTTACTATGACATGATCCTTCTTTACTAGTGATCCCAGAGTACCTACTTAGACACGCGTGCATACTCCCTGATTATTCAAATAAAGATCATTTCAATTGTATTAGGATGAAGCTACGCGGCGCGGCTGGACGGTTGGGTAGCACCCAATTTAACGGTACATTTGATAATCGCTTCAAATCGACGCTTAACTCGATTAATTATGAATCGATTCTACAATAGTCGGCGTGACCACAGTGGGGGCTCCAGGTAGTCTGCCGGTCAGTGGACGGTCCACGATCGTCAGGACTTTAACAACGAAGAAATAGTTTTACTTGGATTCTATATTTTTCCCTTTTTTTCTTCTTGGATAGGAACATAAAATAGCCTTGGGTTGATATTGACAATCATTTTCACTTTCTATGGTGTGCCTTAATTCAAAAGACGAAACATAATTAGGTATAAAATATCATTAATAACTAAAATTTGAGAACCTTTTTAATGTGAATTTCAGTAATCCTCAACAGCTAAGAAAATCTTCCCTTTACATTTCATTAGTGATTTCTAAAGCTAGCTAAAGTTACGCAGCCAGTTAAATGCAATAAAAACCACATTACCACAGTTCCTTGTATTATTATTATTACTTTATTCTTTTATAGTCTCAACAACAAAGTAAACACTATCACTGACAAAGTATTATACATTATTATAATTACAATACACAAGTGTTACCTCAACTGTAGGGTTTTCCTAATAATCCAAATGTAAATGATAGCTTGGTCAACCTAGTGGACGGTCAGGCGGAGGAAATGTCACTCATCTGATTCAAATGAAGCAAATTAAAAACTATTCTATTCCTACATTACAGGTGCCCGTCCCAGTGGTTTTGTGTACCTGTGATCTTTACATTAAGGACATAACATCTAATAAACTGGTTTATTATTATTAGGGCTCAGGTCAGGCTAATACAGAATTAGGGTTCCTTACTAAAATTATACTAACAGAATTTACTGGCTCTATTAGAAACTAAAGATAAAAATAAAATTAAAAATCATTTTTTTAAACAAAGTTTTATTACTTGTTAATAAGAAAAAGAACTAAAAAGTTAAAATGCAAAATTTCAAGTCCCTACTGTTAACCGTTGAGGAGTAATCGTCTGGAGCCAATTCAGGTAGCAGTATCACATCATAGTTATTATAAACATGCATTGTCATCAGAACTGGACTACTGTGTAAAATTTTAGCTCAATCGGACACCGGGAAGTGGGTGAAATTTAGCATGCAAGATTTCATTACAAACACCGAACAGGTAAAACTAAAAGCTTGTAAAAATACCTAGACTATTTTACGGACTAAGGTTTTACTATCCGATCAGGCTGTAAGTATTCTTAAAACGTAGCTTACTGGGCTTCAATGAAAGTGATGTGATATACTTATTTAAAGTTTGTTTATAGACTGACTGATTATTTGAAGCTAAACAGAACTTGCTATACTTGAATAGTTAAAACTAAAAACTATACTGTGAGTGGACTGGAGACGATTGTTAAACCGATTTCTTGAACTAATTGCGATTAAAAATACACATGAAGAAATCGTAAATAGAAAAGAAATATTACCACGTCATCGCTCACCGAGTGGCCATGTTCGCGAGGGAGGGGGCGCCGCCGAGGGTGCGGGGAGACGAGCGGGAGGGGGGGTGGTAGGTAAGGCGGCGCCCATAAAGATGCAAATGACGCTGTCGGCCGGGGATTTCATTGTTGTATCAATCACACGCCTTATTATTGGGGGTTTTATCCGGGATTCCCCGTTTATTGTTTTGAGCGGAATCTTTTGAGGAGTTGCGGATTTGTGGCCGCCTTTGTTTCCGATTGTTTTTTGTTTTCCGTTTTGTTTACCGCCTGTTAATTGAATTTGGAGCGGTAATTGATCTGGTTATAGATTATGTTTTATTGTTCGATTTGATTTTGTTTGGTGTTAGTAAACTGAAGGATAGAAAAATAACGATCTGTTTGTTATTTACTCCAATCTTGTAAATATTTTTCCAATTCTACCAGCTTTTGTTCAAATAACTTTTGTACCTACGGTAAAGGGTTTGACTTAACAATATTACATTTTTATATCGTCATAATTTTGATTCAGTTAGTATACTCACGCAATACTACTTAAGTAGAAAATATGTATTGAATTGATGGGCCGAATTCGAAACTGGGATTTTCGTGACGAAGACCGGTGCTGTCCAGACCAGGCTACATTCTTTACAATGTAGGTACCTGTTGCGTCTGAACTACTCAGTATCTATAATCAACAATTAAAAATCATATCTATTAACTTCAACTTCAATCATTCTGGCTTACAACTTCAAGTCCTTTTGTAGCGTGCCTCAAAGTACAAAAATAAGAAAAATCTTTAAAGATTGCTCATAACTGCTTTGATTGCTTATAACTCTATAAAAATACCTATAAACAACTACATTACAAGACAGATAAGACTGTTGAACTACATCTCTGTTCACAGTTCTTTTTCACCGAAAAATAATTCAGAATTGATTCACACAGAACATAGCGTCATTAACTTGAAAAAAAAACAAATACAAGTTGGCAATAACTAAAATCTATAATTTAATGTTTGTACAAATAATCCACAATGGATTGTGCCCAATCACACCCAATCCCATCTATCCATCTTTTCCATCTGTCAGTTGCCATTGCCACGACCGACGGGCGGGGGCGGCATTGTTATGGTAAGTGCGACCACAGTTGGCCAATATGTTGGATTACCGTAAGCTGCAGTTTAATAAGCCGAGCCGCATTCGCCACGCCTCCGAGAGGGTGCAATACTGCCAACCGACTATTGTATGACGCTTAGCGATAATGATTATCGAATTAGTGATAATATGGTGATATAAGCTTTTGTGCAACCGACTGTACGGACCACCTGATGATTTGAGAAACAAAGAATACATACTTCGTAAGTCATATGACGCAAAGGTTGCCACAGCGGATTACCATTCGGCTCCTAGGTTCGATTCTTAGCGACGCAGAAATTTGAAGGATGAATTGTCTAACCGTTAAACACAGGACTTCATAAACCCACCTACTAGTAGGTACTTAACTAATAATAATGAACATCAAAGCCGAGATTCAATAAAATCAAATAGGTACGAGTATCAACGGTGTCTACAAGTGTAATATTGAGCTAACATACGGCGAACCGCCAAGACACCGTACACCCATGTATGTTAACACGCCTACACGTGCTCCCCCCTCCGCCGGCACCCCCGCCCGCACCTCACACCCCCGCAGTTGAAACAGCGAGAAGTTTTAATTAATTATCACTACTTAGCGTAATATATACCTACTGTTAGATATACGTAGCTGAGTATTTAGGTACGCACACAGCTTTTGTAAACCACTTTTACTTAACTCAAAAATACGGTAAATATAGTACACCTGAGTTACAATTATTTTAATATCTATCGTTTTATTCATGATGGGATATTCTAAATCTGTTATGGATGTTACTTCTATAATTACCTAACCTTACTTCTATAATTATATTATAGCTCTGAAAGAGCTTAAATCTTGTCATACTGTAGGTACCTATTCGTATACGATTACTCTCTTTTCTCTACGTACCTACACACTAATTGCTCTAGCACTATGTACAGAATGACAATACAAACTGTTGGTACTGTCACATTATATACCTACACTTATATAAATTTTAATAATATTCATAGCGTAACATTTAACACAACATTTATAATAATTCTTTTATAACTAAAATAAATGCTCTCTGTATCTTCAGTACCTATCATGTTGTTTATCCATTTTCATACTGGCTAATACCAATCATTGATGGTTCACGTCATACAATGAAATTATTTTACACCCTATATGTTACATAAAAAGGTCCACTTTGCACTGGTAATGTTATAGTGGGGCAATCAATCGATTGTCCCGATGACAGTCGGGGCGGCGGACGCTAATCGACGAATATTAATCGGAGTCATTCGTGAATCGACTCGCTGATGTTGTGTTTTCGATTAAATAAATGAGTGCCTACAGATTTTGGGTCAAGCGATCTTGCAGATGGTCTTAATGTGCACAATTTGTCTCATGCTTTTGTCCAACACTATTAGTAACTTGTAATCGACGTTCAACGGTAGCGGTGATGATCGGATACGTTAAATTATGAACATTAATTAAAGATATCGTTTGTTATACTGATTTGGAGAACAAATTGCATTTGCTTTATTTTTTTCGAGTAAGATGAATTTTAAGGCCTAAATATTTGACTTACAAGATTTGCAGCTATTTATTAGTCATCAATATTTAGAGGAATCTATTTTATAAAACAAAAATAAACTTTGATGACTTTGATGATTGAACAAATTAAACCTAGGCGTACCTAATGTTATCAATGACAAATTTTATAGGTTCTACACTTCGAATAACAATATAAATGGTTCAAAAATTCTTAAGTACCTATGTGCCTTACAGGATAGCTAATATCCTGACAAATGATGATACAAACAGAAAGTATAGCAGAGTTTCGACCTGTCCTTATTTACCTACCATAAATTTAATAGCACGGAAAATAACCAAAATAAGTAACATTAAATTCTGTACAGAATGACAGTAACCCACACAAAATAATTTTGTGAATAGTTAAAAAAAATAACGAGTCACACCGATTTTTTACAGAAGAGCACCTTTAAATAAAAATGAATTAATCTGAACATGCATAACAGATGAGTGAACTAAATGAGCCGAACGAGCCGAACGAGCCATCCATCACCGACCTCCTCATCATCATCATTAAAAAGAAAGTGCATCTCAAATCGCATCAAATACCGATTAAGATCGAGTGCGCAAATCGCGTTGTATTCAAAACGTTAATCAAAATCAAAACATATTAAAGTAGATTTAAAAACGCGCTGGACCATTATTTAATTTTATGAAAGCAGTTTAATCAAAACACATTAAAATTAAATTATAGCGCGATCCATCAGCATAATTTAGTATGGGGTCCGATGTTCACGTGGCTCTACAGTGTCGTCCCGCTTGTCCCCTGTTTTTTTGTCATTCGTCTGTTGTCTCCAACTGTTAACTATTTACAGTAAGGAAATCAGTTCGTTTAGTAAACAAGTTTTATTTTTGTAATGGCTTTATAAGATAGGTAAGTACTTAAATGTCTACTAGTCATGTAGGGAAATCTGAATTAGATATAGATGAAAATGTGGTTGTCTGAATAACTATACCTACTGTGAAATAGTTTAATAGGACTTAAACCGTAAACTAAACTTTGTCTTATTTGTTGATGATTTTTAAACGTGAGGTACAATAATATACCCACTAGATGATTTATATGTAGGTACAATTCTGTCAATAAGTTTTTAATGACGCGATAGATACGTAGGCATGTTCTATAGATTATTTTTCGGCTTCCCTTAAGTTAGCTTAAAAAAGCCCTAAGAGATGATATGAATCCCCGCTGATCGTCACGTTGAGATACACGAGATGTTTCCAGCAAGTAATAATAATCAACGGAATTCTTTGGTCATTAAATATATAGTGGTTCATTTGAGTTTGAATCATTCCGCCATAAAACACACGACCAGACGGACGGACCATCAATATCTTATGGATTATCTTTATTACACGCCACTGATGGATTTAAAGACGGTATTAATAATTTTATGTTGAACAGATTTATAAGTACTTCATTTGAGGTCTGTAAAAATAGCCCAGTGTAGGTGGGTTTCTGTTTGCCACACCAAGAAGGTATTGAACGCCTAATAGGACTCTGTCAGCAAAAGATATCCTTACTAATAATAAAAATAAATAAGTGCGATATTTATCTTTCTGTCTTTTCTGTGATTGTTTTTATTTTTTATTTTGTTGCTGTTCTTTTGTTTTTTTGTTATTTCATTCTGTTTGTATAATTGAGAAATTCTCCACTTGAAAATGTATGAAACAAATGAAAAGCAAGGCTCGGGCGAGGGCAGTTGCTAATGTTACCGTGTTTGTGACCCTCATTTACCTCTTATTTCTGTAAGAAAAACATCTGTTAAGACAGTTAGGCGTGGCCCAGCGTTGGCGTACCTACTTAGTAGCACTGAAGTGTAAGTCCAAAAATTACAAATCTAATTAGGTGTACATATTAACTCATTGTTGAGTTCTATAAGTCACTCATAACGACTCACTACCTACTCAAAACGACGCAATAAAATCCAACCATCGTCACCATAATTCAAACGTCATTACCTCAACTGCAACAATAAACAGCGAATCGAAACAATTAATTGCATTATGCATTCTCACTGCACCGGCTGCCCGTCACATGTGTACCCCTTAATCCCCCATGGATTAATGCCATCGAATGGCAAATGAGCTATGACACCCATACAGGGGAATGAAAAGAAACCATTGACTTTAAATTACACAAATCGACTCTATTTATGAGATAATAAAGTTCATTTTAGATTGATAGAATTCGAGTCAAATCGGTAGGGTAGAAGCACCCTTCGTGGTACATTGGCTTTTGAGCTCAATTTGCGAGAGAGAGGTCTCATTTGTTGGATATATTTAGCGCTTAGGATTACGCACCGCATCCACTGGCTGACACATTGCCTGCTGACTTCGGGAACTAGAAATGTTACTCCGCTACTGATGGTATTTCGTTCACGAAATTTTCAGTCTTTTATTCGGTTTCATTGTTAACGATTGTTTTATTGTGTGCGAGTGGTCTTTGTGTCTCACATTTGTCACGATTTATTTGATCAGTCTTTAGTAACAAACTTGACGCACTACTAATACTGAGAAAGTAGGTGAAATTCAGAAAAGCTAAGAAACACCAATCAGCATTCACAACAAGATAATAAGATTGGAAAGTATGACTACATATCAGTATTTATTAATTCTACAAATAATACTTACATTTTACGTCATAAAAAAAAATACTGATTGTTATATTTACTCAATTCAATGCAAGCCCATTTAAATACAACCCTAATCAGTCGTTAAACTTCAACCGGCTATAAAACAAAAGCTTAATTCCATCTTCATCGTTACCCTTAAAGACATTACGTCAAAATGATATGTGTATTCACAGAATGACGTAAGGACCATAGCCGTCGGATATTAAACGCCGCGGACGCCCCCCAGCGATAAATCGAGTACATTAATCTCATTATGTTCACTTGATTTGGCCCGATGTTGCGCTTTCCACCGCTCAACGCTCCCTAAACAACGCAGTCGGATAAAGTTCAATAAATACTTTAATATTTGGTTCTTTGTCAATTGATTTAATTATTTCAATGTTCTGGATTTTCACAGCTAAGTTGTTTCAATAATAATAATTGTTATTGAAATACGAGTATCAAATTATGTTGCTCATTTTTTTTTTGTTTTGTCTAACGTTATTTTAAATACAGTTCTATTTAAATATGACAGTAGAATCACATAATGTTATTTTTAAATGGAAGAAAATGACATTGAAAAACATTTTTTCCAATAAAGTAAAGTAAAATATGAAGCGGTTATATAGAAGCCGAGGATAGTACTTACAAAGCCCTGTATCCATCTCTGAAGCAAAATAGACTGTACAATCCAACGATTTAGTGTCCTTTACTAAATAGCACTTAATGAAAACGGTAAACAAGTGGATATTTCCCATTTCCATCCCGCTCGCCCATTAAACTTTGACAGTCGTCAGCCCCTTAATAGAATGTATCACTTAGTATAATACAATTTGTGCCCTCCTCGCCGCCGCGCCGCGCTAACGGCTGATGTATCAAGAGAGACAGCCGAGCACAGAGGGCGGCCGGCGGCTGCCGAGGGACGAGCACAATCATTTGTATTGATTTAATAATGGCGAGCTATGACTGAGTGTCACGGATTTATAGATGCATAAATTGTCACATTGATCGTTAAGCTGCACTGAACTGATGTGTTTATTGAAGCTCCTTAGAATCGCATTTACAATGACTGGGTTATAAAACTTGGTTCTTAAGTTAAAGGACCCAAAAATAGGCTTTGTTTGACGTTTATTTTTGTCTACAGTTATGCATTTTCTCTAGCGATATTTTAGACGTTGTGTTGTTAAAATTTAAGGAAGTAATCAAACCGACATATTATACCCGGTATAGTATGCGTACCTTTTAATAAAATAATAAAAACACTAATATGATTGGCGTTAAAGAACTAATCCCAGCACTAACCCATTAACAGAAACACCCTCAATGCTAAATTCGTCGTAAAAGCGGCTACAATTCAATAAGCCAATACGGGACGCTAAACACGCGTGACCACAACGCGGCACACCGGTGTCCCCCACAAAGCGGCACACCGGTGACCCCCGGCCGGCCCTCGCCGCCCGGCCGCCGGCCTTCATTACTGCAAACTGAAATCGACTCGACGTCCGACGCACGTGTCCATTGCTCTTTACACACCAACACAAACACGCCATATGATACAGAATACGATATGTACACAGTGCAGAGCTATTGTGTCGCTTCATAATAATCCCTAATGGCCGCCCCTCGTTTAGCGATCGTTTAGGGGAGCATGTCACCCTAATTAGTTTAGAATCAAACGCCAACTTTTTACGCTCGTTTTATTGTTTGCTTTCAATTACAGTTGTACGTTTTAAATGGTGTATAGCGTGAAGATATTAACGCAATTAACTTTTGATAATTCTTCATACAATTCACTTACTTTTGTCCGGATTACACTAACGTGTGAAGATTGCCTCACTTTAATTTATTGCAGAAAGGAAAAAAATCGATTGCCTAATAAATTTGAGAATAAACATAATAATATCGAATCTTTCAATATTATCTTATTATTATCAAGTTACACAAATTAATTCAGTACCTAAAATAATCAGTGTAACTCATTAATTATAATCAACACATACTTCTCACAACATTCTCGTATTAAATTTAGGCTTAATAATCATAATTTATAAACACTACCTCAATAAAACTAAGTTTGATTTGTTATATCAGAATCGGTAGCATTTTAATTAATTCACTTTCGAATTAATTTTGTAAGAATGAGAGTATATAAAAGCTAGCCCATAACTTACGGAGAGCATAATATTCTAATAACGGGTGTCAATATAAAATCCGGTAGCCGCATTTCGTTATGGAATACTAAAATCAATCAAGCAACCTTCCGCCGTCGCTCGTCGGTCCGGTCGGCGATCATATTAAAGCAATAGTAATAGAATATTTTTTATCAAACGGGAAACAAAACAAAGCGATGCGTCCACATGTCGCTCGCTTAATCTCTGGTCATTAGGGTTGCCACTTCGCATTTTAATCTTTAATTAATAAACAAAGAGCTTATGAGCTGTATTCTGTATTACGCAATTAAAGTCAAAAATGATTATACCTATCTTCAAAATTACGTAAATTACATAAAAATGTTTATACATAAGGGCAATTAGGTACTTATACATACCTACTTATCCTATAATAGAGATCTAAAATTTGCATCCTAATGGACTTCAAGAAGAATAAATGTCATGCTAAATTCGTTGGACAGTAAACTTAGTAGGTAAATAAGTAAAATATTTTTATGATAAAGTTAAAAGTTGTTATTTGAAATACCTACTTTTACTACTGTTTTAAGGCAATAAATCAGAAACGGTTTATTTCCAACTGCTAATTCATAAAAAGACCATATTTTAAATAACTCTTAAATGCAGTATCGTGATGTACGAGTTACAAATAAATCAAATCAAAGTTATAGCAAAGTTTGGCAACCCTATCGGTGATACAACGAAACGTTTGATTGCGCCGCGACTAAGTGATTGACTTTTCAATCTCCGTAATCCGATTACCAACGGACTACAACACGGTTGATCATGCCACGGCCGACCGACACACAATTTTCGATCTTATCTACCAGCAATTAACTCCACAATAGCGTGCACTAGCCCGACAGATGGCAGCACAAGTTATTTCGTTACGAGTACACGGGAATGCCAGCATTGGCGTATTTACCCTAGTAATTTTAAGTCTTAATCGCATTTGGTATTATTATCGTGAGATTTTCTACTCTGTAGTAACTGAAACATTTGGTGTAGTAAATAGAAAGAAAATGACGGTGCAAACCTATAGTAGATACCTGCACATAATTTCTAAGGGTTTCATATAAAAAATGTCTACAAAAAGTTAACAAAAAAGCTCTGGTATTTTCATACGTGATTTCTCACTAACAGAAGTTTTAGTGCTTCCTTAGTTCCTCAAACTCAATACCTCTTAACCCTCTCCCTTCCCCCTTAAAATCTTAGCTTTGTTACGATGTCCATGGTCCGCAGAGGTTGTTGGCAGTCAGCTCGAATGCTATCTTAAACCCATATAAAAAAAGTTAGTAAAGTCTTACCTTGACTTGCGACTCCGTCATTCCGAGGGCGTACGCCAGCTTGGCTCGCTCCGGGCCCGCGAGGTACTTGGTCTGCTCGAAGGTCTTCTCGAGCGCGAAGATCTGCTGGCCGCTGAACGTGGGCCGCGTGTGCTTCTTCTTGCCGTCCTTGTCCATGCCCTGCGCTGCGCATGCGCTCAGCGCGCCGTTGCTCACTGCGAACAATGCTACTATTAATAAAAAATAACGTCTAAAACTTTTGTTTTGTATTATATTATTATTCTTTCATCTGTCACAAAATTAAAACATTAGTCAGCCGGAACTCAAACAATTTGATTGACAAGGAGTCACTAAATGATCTATTAAAATTGCATTTGTTTTGTTTTTTTAATATCGAAAACGGAGCATTAAATGTTTCATGTTGGCTACTCGACATACATAAATTACTGACACATTAATTTATTAATATTATAATGATTAACATCAACACAATATCCAATTACGGGAAAATTGACAATTCAATTGCAATGAATTATCTGCAACGGTATGTATTACTGCACAATTTACAGCACAAAGTGAACAAATCAACCTGGATTACTGGAAGCGGCGTGACGTCACCGACCGACGATGACGTCACGGGATGATTATTGCGTCCGACACTCAGCGCGCCCGTTATAAAGTGGCAATTAGTTTTATCTGATCGATTTGCAATCGAACGCGAAATTAAATTGTAGTTGATTGTATTGGTGTAGTGTTCGTGTATTGCTTCGAGCGAGATATAACACGTCATTGGATTCGATGAACTTTCGATAATTAACTGGCATTAGTAGCGTTATTTGCTTGTAGTACGCGTGTGAATACTGCGAACGATCGAACAGGTTCTCTGGTACTACTATCTCTGTTTTTTCTATGTCTCAGAAGTTTAATGTTTTTAAGAATAGGTTGACTCAAACAGGTAAAGATTCATTACAAATGTTAGTAGCTATTTGCGTCTCTTTTGTACACTACTTTTTAACCGACATCGAAGAAAAAGAGGAGGTTCAAAATTATAAAATACGTATTTAATAATTTGGGTTTAACTAAATCTTAAACAAATTTTTACTTTTCTTTTGAAGTCGGTTTTTTTTTGTTGTTAAATTTTTATTTTTTTATTTTAGTATTTAAAAAAAATCAACGTACCTACCTACATACTGAATTGCCCTAAACCCATTCCGTCGTAATTTCTAAATAGGAGTACACCATTATTCTGCTATTAGAATAAGAACCTGTCATACGTTGCTCAATCGCACACAATACGGTGACGTGTCAACCTCATTATTAGGCCAGCGCCACATCATTCCCTCATCTCCGCAAAAACAAGTCACAAAAACAATAAAACAAAATTAAAGTTTCAGTCGGCGACAACGTTTCAGCCAATCGCATTCCGAGCTGTTATTATTCGCTCGCAGTCGCAGGACGGACGGCCGGGATGTTCCCTCCGTTTTTATCATTATTTTCA
>LGAG01001476.1:146518-159551 GCA_001278395.1 Lerema accius
GGAGTGCCCGAAGCTTCATCAAAACATTTATGCGATAAAATATCGCGCTCGATGCGTTTTGTTTTACGTTTGCCGGCGATATTGTCTCCTCAACGGCGCCCGCGACGTTAATTGACAAACTGTGCGTTGAAACATGTTTTTCAACACGTTCAGGAGACATGTCGAATAATGAAAACGTGTTTATAAGTTGCTATATAAGGATTATGGGGATGTTGGTTTTATATTATTTCTAAATGAAGCTGTGTGTGTTTTTAGATGACTTATTCGAGTAGATGTGTGGAAAATACTGCCAAAATAAGGCGATATTTCAAACCCATTAAGTATTGTAAGTAATTTCGGCTAAACTTAACATGAATAAACGAATTCTTTCTACAAAGTTACGAAAGCTAATTGCAAAAACAGTAAAAACTTGACATGGCTTAGAAATATTGAAAACCTGAGTTAAACCAAAGTATACAAACTATTTAGCAATACAGTAACAGTAAATGATAAATATTGCACTACATTGACTACATTTAAATAAATTTGGTCTAAAATTAATTTGCCGAGAGCCGGGACCGGCCCGCCGCGAAACCCTTTGCGAATTGATTTACGTGTACAAAAATAAATATTAATACAACCACATTTCAATTCTACGGGGTTAATGGCATGCTGCATTAATATTAATGTAACTTTTACGCAGAGGTAGTTTGTTTACGACGGTAGGTACTCTTTGTATTGTTTCCAGAGAGTTATGGCCTGTGTATTATGTTTATTTGCTATCCTTATTACACGATGGCTTATTACGAATATGTAAATGTGTAGAAGGACATTATTTTGTGCCATTTTGAAGCTAGAGATGCCATTTATATACAAATGTTTATATACTAGTTAATATTTATCTGTGTGTACCTACATGTCTATACGACTCAACATCGTTAATTCTAATAATGTTTTTAAATTGATTAGTTATAAAGATATTTATAACCAAATTACTATTAAAATGTGCATGACATATGATGGCCTGCAATCAAAACTTCTCATACTTAAAGCGTATTTGTCAAAGACATCAAACATAGCTGTAAATGATCAAACTTGATCATCAAACACATAGTTTGACATCGCGCTTGATCGTCTGCGGCTACAATAGAGAAAAACAGAACATGTCACGACAAGTATACACCAAACAGCAGCCGAACACTACACCAAACCTCTGTTACTATTACTATACTACCGCCGAGCCATTCCGCGCTTTATAAACCGACGACACAACATACTACATCGATTTGTCTGAACCGCGAGACCTCTACACACCGAATTAAACTCTACCGCCCACGTAATAAGCTTCCATTCACTCCGACGCTAAACCTGAAAGATCTGTTGCGTTCATGAACTGTATCCCTAACAGATAAGGGTGAAGTTCGCTCGGTGCAGTACAGTGTTTCCGTGGACCGAGTACACTATACATGTAGGCTTTAGTAACGCGGCGTCTATTAGGATTTGGTGCGCGCGCGGTAATGGATGGCGTTATATTTACGGAACTGCTAACTATTCTGTTTTGTGGGAAACCATGTTACGGACTCGGTGTTCGTTTTCCACTCCATTTTTGTGTGATATAGAACTAAAGTTAGTATTTTGTACGATTGTGGAAATAAATGAACGAGTTGTGTCCAAATTATCGGTAAAAATAAAAATCAAAAAGCTGCATTTCGCTAACTCCACTGTTTGCATTGATAACAACTCGTTCAATATGCATGTTCTAATTACTAGTTATTTAAGTTCTGAGACTATACATCAGAAATGTGGGTTGTTTTAAAGTGAGAGTGTCGTACCGCGTCCGTACCGTACCCGTGCCGAATCCGTACCGCGCCCGCACCGCTCCCGCGCCGCATCGCGCCATGCATTATGCAGCTTGATATTATTCAACGGCCACAATTGAAAAACTCTTCGCTCTCCACCGCTCGCCTTGTGTTTGTTTTATTTTAATATTATAATAAGTTTAGAATATGTTATGCAAATACTGCTCTAACAGTATCGCTAAACGCTATTGTGACGATATTTTGTGGGTTTCTGTATACTTTCTTTGACAATAAATCTTAAATAGCCATATGCTTTTTACTACGGTAGGTATAGGTTTTTTTATGAAAAAGCCCGATTTACAACCAACTACCCTCATTAAATCTCATCTGCGGGTAGTATCCGCTTCTCATCTCTTCCCCGTTTTGCGATATTAATGTAACGAAATAATTTGTATGCAAAGGTATCGTCAAAGCCACTCACGAACAGTTGACAAACAATAAAACCTCCCCTCTCCCCTCTCCCCACTCCCCGCCCTCGCACTCGTCTCGACGACCTTCTAAACCATTACAGTACACTAGAACGTTAGTGGGTAATAACAATTACATTCACAATTATACGTCTAGAATCTGCCGCGCCACACAACCCTTCATCCCTCGGGATAGGCTCGCCATGCCTTTTGCGGGAGACGGGATTTATTCTCTAATTTCAGGATTTCGGCACCGCGCACGCCTTAAGGTTTTAAATTATGTATGAAACTTTTTGGTAAAAGGGGCCATATTCGTACATATATCGTAGGGCATTTGTAAATGTTAAAGCTAAATGAAATTAAATTTATTTTCACATCCAAAAGCATCACACCAGCTTAATAAAAACCCCAATGTATTAAATTAAAATTGGCAATGCATTACTTTTGCTCCGGCTAACCTTAGGGGACCAACTTTAAAAATTAATCCCAAGAATTCTATTATTTTACTTGAAATTAAATATAAAAAATCTACCACAAATGATGGTAACCATGGTATCAACATCAACTGGGGGTAACAGGGGAGTAACGAGGAGTGAACGGTGTATGGAGGCGGTCCTGCCGCGGTGACGTACGTACAGTCGACCGCCGAGCCTCCGAGGGGCGATATGATGCCTCGCGACCGTGGCGACATCTGTCACACAGACTACGATACTATGTTTCAAATATTTATCTTTATTTTCTTCACTTCAATAAAAAATAACCGTCAAAGCAAATTGAGTTTAATGGACAGTTTTTTATTGGAACTATATTTCAATACTCCTCTACAATTACCAATTTCATCACTTCATACAGTGATTTTAGGAAGTTACATATTATTATCGTTTATTGAATTGAATTGTCTGTACTAAATCTTCTCAATCCAAAGTATAAGAGTCATAAATATATTTTTAACTGATATAAGTAAGGATGCATTAAACAATTATTACAAGGAAATTATCCTTTATATCCATTAAACATATTTTAAATTTTCTTATTTCTATAAGTAGGGTAATGCCTAATTTATAATCTAACATTTTACTTACAAACTTCAGTCAACAGTGAGTAAGACTCGTCTCAAAACTACGCTAAAGGAAAATTAACCGTTGTTATTCCTCGAATAAGGCTAATAAAGCGAATCTCTCTTCAAGTGTACACACGACAAAGTAGTCTCATTGCATCAATTTGAAACTTTCATACTAATGTCACAACTGAGCCTCGTCTCTCCATAAGTACACTCGAGGCGACCGCGCACCAATTAAAACTGCCTCCGTAAAGATGCGACCTTTCTTGAAGCTCGGCTCACTTTATTACGCGACTGTACGCGCCACGTGAGTAAATAAACTACGTAGAGGGCGCCGCTGCTGCCGTTTTTGTTGAAACTTGAAATCTCTATGCCTATTCATGGGATTGTACGATCTTGGTTCTGTATTCTGTGGTTAAGAATCATTGCTATACTGACTAATAGATTGCTTGTACTACGATGTTAGAAAGACCAATCTATGCCACCTAATTTTGACTCACTTGATAGAACTACTTCAATTATAAAGCCTACATTTACTTTTTCAATGTGTCATATCTATTTAAGTATGTATAAGTATTTTACTTTAAATATTAGAAGTTTAACCTTTAATTACCTTGTTTAAAATACCTCAATGCCTTGAATTTCATTTCTATTCCATTTCAAGTAAGGCAGTATGGTGTGTTCGTAGCATCGAAGTCATACCGTGTGTTCGCGGTCCTCACATATGATTTATATGTCGTGTAATCACAACACACCACTCGTACCTACGAGAGTGTTATCTTCATCAGCACATCTGTCGCTACGTGAAGTAAGGCGTCGGTCACACTGTTACATCGCAAAACGAACCCAATTATTATAACATTTTTTTTAATCCTAAAAATAAAATAGATATCACGTATGATTTTAACTAAACTCAGTGCACTTTTGATATCAAACTATCATACTAGTAATAAGTTATTTCCAATTACGTTTTACTTTAATTCAATATTCAATTCATCGAAACTATTAAATTAGAAGATTTAAAAGACAAAGCAAATAAAATAATTGAAAGATCTGAACGGTATTACCCAATAACAAAAACCCAGCAGTGGAAAGTTATGGCACGCAACGATTATGATGATTAATGATTTTATGTATTTAAACATTCAAACAAGCATTGAACATGTTTAAACGTAACATGTGGAACATGTTTAAGAGTTTTATAAGCGTTAGTGTGGACGCGGCTCAACGCATTATCTAGGGAACAGGTGTTGCCGGTGTGACGCTCGATATCGTATCTCTTTATTGGTTGTAGGTGGCGCTAATATTGCCTGCTCTATGACTATTGCCGCTCTTACCGCACTCACGGACATGTGCTATGAATACTGATCGCGACAATCAGCCGCCGAGGCTGGCAAATTACTAATACTTCTGTCGTTCTGTCTTCATTGAGTCTCGATGAAGTCTCGCCAAAATAGTAGGCAGGTGCATTTGCGATATTGTTTAATTGTTAAAGAAAGGACAAAGAGTTAATGTTAGTTATAATGTTTAAATATTATAACTGAATTAAAATCGCACCTCAAAATTGAATAGAATCGTACAAATGAAGTTATTAGTTAAGAAATAATTGGGCTCCTCTTCATTTTGACAATTGACGACACTGAGGAAACATTGTATTGTAATAGCATAGCGTTCCTGCGTTCATAATTTTAAACAATTCACAAATTATTTTCGAAAATAATAGGGAATGTGTTGGTGTCATTCCCTTCTCTAACGACGTATAAAAACGCGTACGAAAACTTTTGTAAGTAAAATGCGCCAAGTTCTTGATAGCACTTTAAAGTACAGATACGTATAGCATGACTATCAAAGGCAATGCCCCTATTATTCCTATCCAAGTTAATTAGGGTAGTAACGCTAGATGTCGTTAGTATCTATATGAAGTGTGTACGGTGTCACGCAGGGGACAGTTTTTGCTCCGTCCTGATTTAATATGATACATGTCGGTGTTTTTGCGCGTCGCGACTGTTTCGGGATTGCGATCAATTTGTCGTTAGCGAAGTGTATTACGTATCATTACGATGTAGCAAAAACTAAATATATTCAGTTGTGGCCGTGGTTACCGTCCAACTGCCGTAAGTATTATGCTAACGTGCAGTATCTAGTGGAAATCTCAAGCTAATATTACGCCAATTATGATTCGTTCTCAGTGGTAAATGGTAGTGATCACAATCCATCAAATAAACCCGCTTTTCAGTCATCTCATCTCTTTATTATGAAGTAAATAAACCAAGACAAACTAGTTAAAAAAGTAAGTACAATTTGTCGAATAAACAAGTTCAGTGGGAATTACATAAGTAATATTTAAACAATTGCGGATGATCTTAGTTAATGTATAGAAAGAAAACCTTTCCCTCAGATTCCTTACAAATTAACGACCTGCACTGCACATGATAAAAATAAAAGACGTGGAAATATGATTTTATTAGTGTGTAACTCATAAAGATTGAATAACATACAAACATCTTCCCATGAAGGCATCATAACAATAAACTGGGAACTGCCGCCTCTCGCAGTAGCTACGACGAACGACATTATGCCACATCGCACTAACAATATAATAACCGTCACCTCATTTCGAAAAACAAAGATGGAGTCGTAGGGTTGCGGTGCGGGGGCGGGGAGGGTGAAAATGTGCGGTGCGGCCCTCGGCGGTATTATGTTATTCTTAATTTAATTTCATTAGGCTCGGCGAGATTGTACTCCGGCTTTTATGTCGGCCGAAGTATAATTGCGATACAGCGCCATCGTGCGGTAATTGCTGGAAGATTGCGACTGAGATTTTTAATGCGTCCACTCGGAATAGAATTTTTGTGACACTAGATAATTATATTTTAGGAAGGATCTGAAGTGTTTTAAAATAAGATAAGGAGCGCCTTAACTTTTTATGTGATATTTCGTACGCCTATTCGTGAATGTTGTGAACATTATAACCACTACTCCGCACAATGAATAACTACATAATAATAATATCAATGTAACTGAAACAGATTGATAATAACGCCAAATGAAACAGACGCGACTACAAAATTAACTTTCATGAGATCGCGCAACCAATTAAAAACGTATGCGCAAAAGTTACGACCGCAGATAAAAAGCTCACATGCAAAAATGAACCAGTGGGCTTTTTCTGGAAATTGCTGCAGATAAAATTGGGCTCACATATTGAATAACGCCATCCGGTTCAAAAACTGCATTCGGTAAAACTTCAAATTTAATCTCGCCGACATATGCCGTCGGACTGCTGTCATATGGGGCCGACCCTCCCCCCCCCCGGCCTCCCGCGGGGAGGGGGAGGTGGTAATTAAAAAAATGTGTCCACTTCATTCGTGCTGCGACCGCACCGCCCTCTACTAATTAATAATTTCAAGGGTTAGGCGCTCACTGCGGGCCAGCGGGACGGTGCGCTGCGTTGCTATTCCTATGCCTTTATTGTTTTCGCAACCACGTAGGTATAACATTAATTTGAGGCCTGAATAATATTTTATTGATAAACGTATAATCGACAAATAATCTTGGTTTATGTGTAGGTAGGTAAATGCTTTCGCGCGTACCTCACTGACTATGTTTAATTTTTAAAATATTTGTAAGATTTTGAAATGGCAATAGGCATGTAAGTGCTAAAAGTGAATTAAATAAATACACAAATAATCACAAATGTAGGTAATTGGTTAATAATAATAATAAAAGATTCTGGAACCTGTAAAGCCTACCTGTCGTGAAAAATTACACTTTAGAACTTAAGGACCTCCAAAAAATATTGAATTGGTCAAAATGAATTTAAAAGCTATTACTTATAAAATATCAGCTGATCGAGTCACATGCACTGTTAGCTTTCGTGGTTGCTTTAAAACATAAAAGGAAACAATGAAAGTTCTTAGGGAACTCTTAGGAACGTGTTCTTTATGTTATATGCTATGTTAATGGTGTCGTATCGGGTGCGGTATTAAACCCCACTTAGCCCGCGACATAATAGCGGACCGCGGACCTACTCCACATTAACTGATGACTACAAACGAATTTTCACAAATAATGTCACGTCAATATCGACATAATTATCCAGTGTATGGCTCTCTTTACTTTACAGTAACACCATAATACTGAAACATCGGGGAACATGTTCATAATTTAGTAGATAGTATAATATCAAATCCTATGAAAAGACATCTGTGGGGTACGGATTTTTACCGATACAAAGCATTACCTAAACATTGGTCTAGGTTTAAAATTAATGTCTATAAATCGAGCCATGTTGGAGGTGAAGTAAAACTTTTTCTTTTATTTTTTTAAATTTATTGTTACTTCCTTTGTTCTTTCTCCTACACATTTTAGTTTGCTAGAAGTACAAGTGTATTTTAAAATTAACATAAGTATTTTTTATTTCCTATAATTATACCTGACCCGAACAAGCCCTAATCGACTAACTGTTCATAAAACAGATGCAATTTGCATCCAATAAATAGGTAACAGACAATGTCCTTTTACTTTTAAAATGACATCGGTAAAACCTGTTATTAATTTTTTTAAGTTATAAAAGAAGATGCGTTTATCTGATGTCTGGGAAAGTCACATCTATAACTACCTTATGTATGAGGTTTATAAACTTTATCCCATGTGAAACGTTCCTAATCTATTGTGATTAGAGCCTAGTAGAGCCAATCAGTGATGACGATTCGGCTCTCTGGCTCGTCGGATCATCGTCTGGCTCACTGCTGAGCTAATCGGTGCAGGTTACATCACGACAATACGACATAATCTAGATTGTAGATAGTGAACGGATGTTGGAGGGATCAGCTCGGCTCCACTGTGCCGGTATTAACGGTAGGTAATTATGTATGTATTGGGTTGTTATACCATTTATTAAACATATGTAAGGCTTTGTAATTGAGATATCGTGTTATATGATCTGCAGAATATACTTTAAATTTAATATTTTCAATGTTGTAATCATTACAGGTAGTTAGTACGTTCTTAAACAAATCGTTTAATAACTGCCTCCCTATAGCGGTTCTATAACAATGTTAATTTAGTCATTGTTATGACATCTTCAATATCATTTCAGTGATTAAAAATGTCGTGTAACTTATAAATAAAGTCCATTAAGCTTTGTGAATCTGTACTTAAATTGCAATTTTTTTGGCAAAGAAAAAAGCTACAAAGTTTTCAATTGTACCTACTTCAAAACCTAGACGTAGTGCCTCATTTATTAATGACAGTCAATAGAAAACACTTCAAAAAGGCAAACAACTTCAAATACAATCTAATTTTCCTCGGCAAGTTAATGCACTTCATAATGTTTTCATAACCATAACTTATAGATATACATATATGCGGACGATACCCGGTATCGAAGGTACTTACAACATGTAGTGTGCAGTACGTGTATTATATCTGGAGCGATATTAACTGCGACCAATATCAGTATCGGGCAATAAGCCCGCGATATTGATATCGATAACACTATTATTAAATTAATCACGTGGAGTAGCGGCGCGTGAATGAGGATTTGGGTATAATAAGGCATACGATATTTTGTACGCGTTTAGAATACATTGCCGTTTAGATAGAAAGGTCTGAAATCAAATTGTGTATTTAAAGGTAAGCTACGTCATCATTTTCCTGTGACTCATCTCGGCGAACAAGGCCAAAAAAATCTTTAAGTTTCTCCTTAAAAATTACAAGCCTGAGGCAATAAGCTAATAGGTAAATTAAGGAAGAAATGTACTCATAACTTTATCAGACTAAACTAATTCAAAAAGCTTCCGACATGGTAAAAGATGCGGGTTTTGACGCATTGAAGCTAAATAAATTCTAAAGTAGCATGCAGTACCTAAAAAATTTCACCTACAACCCCTGCAATTATCACCGTACAAAGTTGCTTAAAAAATAATTCAGGATGGCCTCTATAAAATAGACAGACAAATCCGGTTCACATTACTAGTGCTACAGCAAACAGCGATTGCGTTGTGCCGCGCGGCGCGAGCTTCACGCGCCGTGATGTTGTTCATCGAATGTAATTAGTTTAACTATCTATAGAGTGGGGCTCACGGAGATTACACGCATTATGAAGCGTGGTCCCACCACCGCACCACCGCGCCACTCACTGATAGCCACGACACCCGATGTATTAATTAATAACGTCCCATATTACATTTAGATAACGTTACCCTGATAATCACAATAATATACTTGTTTTTATAAGCATTATTACTTATTACAGTTTGTTCACGTTTGAGTAAGGAGAACCGATCTAATATAAAAACTGAGGGTTTAATTCATCATAGCATTTTATTGTAATTTTGTCTATTACTGTGCCCAGACCTGTAACTCTTACCTAAATACTGTAAGAGGTACGGTACTCATAGAAACTGGGTTCCTAGCCTGGGGGTAATGACCCCCACAGGGGTAAACCAGCTATTTTACGGAGGTAACCAGGGACCTTATTATTAGGATTTTGAAATAAAAACGAAACAGAAAAAAGCTACTTGTAGATATTTGTTTTGATAACATTTAAATAACGGGTATAATCAGTTTTCGTCATAGGTCACAGGGGTAAATATTGAATGTATTGAAAAGGTAGGAACCTCTACCTTAGACGGACGGCTTTATGCAATCACTGCCAGTGGCTTGTAAACAGTACTATGGCCGAACCTAATTAATGCTTTTGTAAGTAATCGCCTAACAGGGAATCATGCAGAGAAGACATGTCATATTGTTGCTATATCTACTTGTGCTATAACAATTGTTTTAACGGTAAAGAGACAACAGTTTTATTGTACCTACCTATATGTTACTACTACATAGTTTGAATAAATCCCCCGCTTTACTAATATACCTATGAAATGTTTTGTTAAAGCAACAATTTAAATAAAAAAGATTCAAAAGATTAATTCAAGAACCAAAACAATTAGACAACTGAAAGTTCGTAAACAGCGGCAATCCTTCAATATGTATCCTTCTAATTCAGTATCTGTTCGTTAAGTTATTGCTATCAAAGTATAAAATGCTTTAATGATATATCTGCTCCTAGATCCCCGTTACTTTACAACTCAATAAATTAAAATCTTATGGATTTATTGACAAAGTTACCGTTAATCGCAAATTATGTGAAATATAGCTAATCTTTTAATTGACTTATGAATAAAAGTTAAAATATCTGTATCAAATTATAATTTAATATCATTATTTTTACATAACTTGTCCACAATCTTCGGCCGCTGAAAAAAGGTTTCATAAGAGGTATTGGATCAATTTCAAAACCTATTTCTAGGATGTTGTAATGACCGAGGACATAGGTACTCTGTATATGGGCTAAGTTTAAATGAAATCTGTTAAACCGTTGGTGATTAAGTTATATCATCCCAGATGGATGAGAATTTTTGTTCATCCATAGACCATTATGATTATTGTTAGTGCGTGAAGGAAACAGACATTTAAATATCCAACATCCTAATAAAAATAATGCTATACCTAAGTCGATTATTAAAAGACTGGGACCGACGGGTGTGTCTCATTTAAACACTGGCTTTGTTTAAGTAAAACGATATCCAAAGATAAAGATATTATTATTTGCTTTAAATAGTTTACATTAGATGTTAATATACAATAGGTATAGTGTCTCTAATTTGGCTTGTCATTGGCAATGTAATGAGAATTTATTTAAGCTATAGAAAAATGAAAGGTCGGAAGTAGGTACCTACCTAATGTGGAAAATAAAGCTTACGACCAAATTATAAGATATTAAATAGGTTGCAGAACACAGTGTTTGATATTTTATCATCTACTTTATAAATTTTCGATCAAAAATTATTTTCAAAAGAAAGAAATATCTGTAGTAAGGTTAAACATGATTCATGGTTTATTCCCGCTATTGATAAAGTGTGGCCCGCCGGTCGACGTGCTATCCCCGGCGGCGGGCCATCGGTCCCGGCCGCCCCGGTCAGATCGATGACTGGTTGATTGATTATGTTATGTAATTTTAGAAGTCTAATTAAGGGCACAATATTATTACTTGTCAAGCGTTAAAAATAGATAAAAGTGCCTATATCGAAGGGGTTCAATTCCGGCATTTTAAAATAACTCTTTCATTCTTGCATCCAATGTAGTACCTACCTACTAATTCATTTGTTTAGATTTGGAACCCACTGAGATTGTGATAATATTATTCCTATGTTTTTCTATTAGCTATTTTCGTCTATCCTTATCCTATACCTAATAAGTATATTGGGACATTAGTATTGGATAAAAATAGTTCATGAAGACTAAGTTTCTTAAACCTAACTCAAAATACAAAGTTCTAAAAACAGGTATCTCTATCAAACATAATATCTATCTCTCTCATAAATATTTAAATAACAAATTTTAAATCAACTTCCCGTAACTATAAGTATAAACTACATTATAATTACCTATTTCTTGACACACACATACACACCTGAACGATTAACCTCTAACATATTAATAAAAAACTCCATTTGCACACTAACAGCTAAAGTTGTTTAGATCAATATCTAGTAGCTAATATAATTAGTCACATACATAGATCAATTTTGATAGTGTTAGCCAACTTATTCGATTGCCAAATACGAAAATAACCAGTGACCAGTAGCCATATTATTATGCAGGTAGAAATGAATATAGAAACATAGACCTGAAATGTAATGAATATTTTATATGACTAATATTTTTTTTGCCATCGCATGTACCTATAGTAGGTACGGTAATAACAATCTATTCTATGCTAATATTATTACTTCCGCAACAGTGTCACATTCCTAATTAGCCCAAATACTAAACATTGCAGCATAAAGTGATAAGCATAGGATATCTAACTAAAATTAACTAATTTATTTTATTTTTAACATCAATTCATAGTATGAAGAGCTTATTATGAAAAGAGATGCGTGCCCACTGGTGGGCCGTTTAATAGAGCAAGATAAACGGCTGTTAGAAATAATAAATCAATAGCTTACGACTAAGTTGAGCTGAATAACTAATTTTATAATTAATTTTATGAGTAAAGTGTTAAGATTTTTACTTTCGTTAGTTATTAGTGAGCTGGAACTAAGAGAAAATAACTAATTTGATTCTGAGCGGGGCGGCCTGGTGGTTAGTGCTCACCGTCGGCAATTATATCACTAAAGTCACGGTATCATGGACGCGTTGCCGACACAGAGTCTGTTACTAGCTGTTTAACACTAATACTAGTTTAAAAATATTTTATTATTTAATTTATTTGTGTTGACACCCGTTGAAATCTTTTACAAGACTAATAGATTAAGATTCACAAGGGAAGCTAATATGAAATGTAGTTGTGTCAAAATTATTATGGTTTGATCCGGTAACGATTAAAGAAAGCACACAATAGATAGTAAAGTAATTGTAAGTGGTTACTTAAACAAGATTACCCACTATTTTAACAACATTATTATTGTGATAGCCATCTAACAACCGCACGGATCAGTAAAAACTTTTAATCATCTGCACTTAGTACCTATGACTTTTTGACTAATAAACAACCGAGTAAGGATGTAGCCAGGACAAAAGTAGGTACAGTAACAAAAGAAAGTTATAATTATAATTCCATTGTCTCTGTTCGTTGCTCATACCGCTCTTTGCGTTCTATTAGTTTCGTTAGACTAATAGTTAGCTGGTAGAGACTGCTTACTTAGAGCATTAAACTCATCGTT
>LGAG01001476.1:178021-188129 GCA_001278395.1 Lerema accius
CAGCTCTATGCGAATTATTCCTCAGATTCAGGATTTTTTGGTCTATTTTGACTGGACTACAATATGATTAACCGCAGTTTAAGGCCAAAGACTGAATGTTAATGTTTGGTCAGATAATTTTTGGCACAACCTTGATCTATGTTTAGTCTTATATCTTGTACCTAATTTGCTTTCGGTTGATTTCATATTATAAAATGTCATAGTTTTGTTAAAAAATCTTTCCTATCTAAAGTATCCAATTATTAGTGAAGGATGGCCGCCCTACTCGCCCCCTGGCCGGCGCGGCCATTTTCCTGCCCATAGACAACAGTTTTATTGTTTTTATATTTATTTATCCGGCGGTGTTTTTCCGTGGCTCTGACTGCCCTACCGTTTGGCGCACACTTTTATTTTTTATTCCTTTATGACATAGCAAGGAATACTGCCGATACTGGTCAGCCAATGACACCTTGTAGACACGTCTTTACCTTCTACTACGATAGAAGACAGATTCTGATATAATTATAAAAAGTTTGTTATGTTAAATACGTATTCAGTTTCATTTTATGATTTTTTAATTATGTTCATACATCTTGGCCTTCCTATCCAATACGTCATAACTACTTGCTACTTTACTATTAGTATTTGAATGTTTTATTTCATTAATTACAGATTAGATACCTAGCTATGTTCTTTAACATTAGGTACTTCACTAATTCAACTATTCATTAAGTAGGTATCAATTTGGATTCTCAAATTACATAATATTCATTAGGTATCTAATATTTTTCAGTTACAGGAATAGGTAACATATTTTCGAATATGCAATAAAATTATTTCAATTTGATTTCGAAGATGTTTAACATAAGGTTATATCCTTATATTGCCAACAGTATCAGGTGAATCGAAGGTCCAACTATGATACGTCAGCGCGATTCCGAATAGAATAGCCACCCTCCTTTGATCGGACCTTCACTAACTTTCCAACTCACACGGACACGCTAAAATATACTTTAACGCGGACACAACAAGGGTTGTTTAAAATGTAAGCTTGTCCTGGTGAGTTGTATGACATAAACGTTTATTCCCGTGCTTATCAATTCAATATCAGTGCCCGTTTGATCGCGCAGTTTTTCACGTCTTACTGCTGTTATACAATTGCCGTATCGTTTCAAATAGTGTTCCAATTTGTTACTGTTATTAGATGTTTACGTACTTACATGCTTATGAATAAAATAATGTTTACATAATTTATACATTTGAAATATTATTATGTTGATAAATTGACTTTATAATCGATAGCCTTGGTCATCGCTCGTGACGTGATTTCAAAGGTAACTAACGAAAATGTGTTACAAAAAAAAATTTATTAAATATTTAACAAACACGTTTTCGTTTAAAAACTTCTGAAACCACCCTTGAACAATATTTTGAACAACAATATTTTGTATCTACTTACCCACTAATTGAATTTCAATCGAAAGTTTAACTGGTAAATTTAGTTTAATCACTTTACAGCAGACAAGAAGATAGGAAGTGATAGTGAACAAAACATCGCTTCATGCAATGGACATCGCGGAACCAAAATGGCGGCGTCGGTTTTTGCCGCGCAAACTTCCTTCATAACGTTTTTGTCCAGTTACAGTGTTCTTCCAATCTGTGCTATCACTATGAGACGGTGTTGGCACCTAGTCAATTAGTATAATTATCATTAGTGAAAATAATTTATTACACTTATGAAAAACATTTATGATAAATTTTGAAGACAAATGTAGGTAGGTAAGTACATTTTAATCCTAGATTACCTACTATGTCCACATTTTTTATATTTCTTTCTAGCCGTAACTTTCGTAAACTTGAATTAATTGTCGACACACTTACCAACGCATAAGGTCGTTTCTTCTTGTTCTGAGTAGGTAGGCACACACTTGCACAAACTAGTCTAGGATGCTAACACATTCTGGGTAGTAGCGATGTCACTATTTTCTAATATGTGGTAGGTAGTGTAGTAAGGCACTGTAATCGAATTCGTGCGGGAAAAAAGCCAAAAAAGTTTAATATTTCATTTTGTCACTCATTCAAATTGATTATAAAAGGCAGTCATGAAATATTGATTTACATTAATTTACGAATCTACAAAAAAAAAGTTTTAACGATTTGCAGTTCGGTATTTTTTTTTCTTTCAATTTTTTTTTCCAAGGTGTTTGTCACTTCTAAGTGTCCAGTGATTATGCCACGTTTCAGAAAGTAGTTCAGAGCCATCTAGTGGCAGAACATGAAATTAGAGATTATAGCAAACATTTAAATAGATTGAAAGCATAAAAACGTATTCGTAACTGGTTTTTGACCATATTATAAATAAAAAACATACTGAAGCCACGATATCTAATCATAATAAATAAATATAAAACAATAATATTGATATTATCAATAATTATGCGTGTTGCCTGTGTATATATTTTACGAAATCCGCTACTAGATGGCAGTAAACAAAACCGATGAGTTAAAAACACCAGCCTTTTAGTTTTCTTAATAGTCCCTGCATTAAATGCCTTTAATTCCAAAAAATATAAGTATTTTAAATTACTACTTGCAAATACAGACTAACAAATTATTTGACATGCATGGCGTCATGCTTTATTGATTTGACATTGTAATTGTAACTGACAGCTATTGAAAATGACACATTGTTATCTGATAATTTTTGTTACTTTTGTCATGTCATTTCTGACCGGACCGGCGGCGACGCTATAACAACGTGGTTTTCTCATTTTTGTTATTTTTTATTTCATTTGAAGTCTATTTTAATAATCAATTAAAATGAAAGGCGATAAGAAAGTAGACGTGCAGGCTCTCAAAGATATCGCAAACAAGTTGAGAATCGACAGCATCGTTGCTACCAATGCTTCAAAGTCCGGGTAAGTTAACCTCATTGAACGCCGCTATAATGAAGGACTAATGAAGGTGAAGAAACTTAACGCCGTCTGAAGTCTTGTTGCTCTTATTATTCGTACAATTAACTTATTTTTCTTTCCTATGAGTGTAATAGAAGTTCGGTTTTCCTGTAACCTACCTTATCAATAAGTTAAACTTAAGTTATTTGTGTTTAAAGAACCACACGCGACGCCAGGGTTACGATAGGTTAAGCATTATAAATTACAATTCAGATGCATAAGTATTTATTACACAAATTCCCTTCGATATGCATTGTACTGACCTGTATTTTGATATTCATTACAATACTAATATATAAGTTTGGAAGGACAGCTATTGTACGCCAGTTTTCTATACATTCTATTTATAAAGATAGGTATTTATGCATCTAGAGTAAGTAAGTACGAGTAATTACCAAGTTGTCGCATTTTTGGCAATTTCCATAATAGATACACATAGTAGGTATTATCCTAATTAGATAGGTATACAAACAATTGCTCAGCGTGGAAATGATTTCAAGGTCAACAGTGTGACTGATAATGCAATGACTAGCATTAACCTTACTGAGCATTACATAAGATTTTGATAGAAAACTATTGTTTGTGTTCATGATTATTCCTTAACTGTTTTATTATATCTTTACAGAGTTACCTAAAGTAATATTTATGTATGGTGTTAGTTCATAAACAGGTCACATAATAAAAACCAAAACTTTAACATTTTAAATTTCATTACAATTAAATAAGTAATTTAATTGTTACAATAAAATTGGCTATAGCTGTAATATCTGTATTTAATTGCATAACAATGTGAAATGTCTTGATAGACAATTCCTAACTTACCATCAACTATATAAAACCAATATGAGTCCAAGTTTTTGACGTAATATAATTTACTTGCAATACCATAAGCAGTCCAATAGAAATGGGATTTTTCTTATTGGATATGTACCTATACCTATCAGTATAGCAAAGATGAAACAGTTAGAAACAACCTTATTTGCTTAAAGTCAAGGCCACTGACATGTTTTATTACAAACATCACATCACAACATTATAATCAATTTAAATTAAGGTCATAGACATTGTAGTTCTCATTGAGCATGACTAAACATGAAATACTTCTATAATACTTGTATTTAAGTTGCACTTACACTATACTTGACACTGATCTGTATAGACCGTGTCTCAGTGTAAGTGCTAAAGAAAATTGTTTGTCGTACTCATGTCCACTACCATTGGTTGACATGTCCAGTAACATTCATACATGAAAGTAAATAATAGATTATAATCATTTCATTGTCCTATATTGTGGCTAGACTATTGGATTAAGTTATTATGTACATTATAGGAATTAATGAGTTATATAACTACCATCTGTAATAATACAAGTAAATATTTGTTGAAAGTGAAATGGACAACTTAGTAATAATTTAAGTTAAAAATAGTTAAAATTTAATTTTACTCCATCTTGTTGTTACTGAATTAAAAAGTTTAAAATTTTTAGAAAATAAAAGCTCTCTTGTAGCCCTTATGTCACACAATGTCACTCATCCTTAACTGATCCTTCCTTATGTTGGTTGCAGTCACCCAACATCATGTGCGTCCATGGCCGAGATCATGTCGGTGCTGTTCTTCCACACCATGCGCTACAAGATCTCCGCGCCGCGGGACCCCTCCGCCGACCGCTTCATCTTGTCCAAGGTAAGTGTCACCCCACACCATCCACACACCCCATGGTTTTACCATAAACCCCTCTATAAAGTGTTTTTGCATCCAAGTTGTAATAGAATTATCTTATTATGCAGGTAATTAGGATAATATCTGCAGAATTTAATTGCAGTTTTAGAACACAATTGTTGCTATATTTAATTCTTGAATAGCAATTTACATTCTCAAAACTCGATTTCAACTCTTAAGTTGACCCCAGATAATCTTTTGTAGATAAAAATTAAAGAAATATTTTTGATATAGAAAACATAGAATATATTAATTTTAAATATAAAAATAATATTTAAACATTAAAATGTAAAATAAAAGCAAAACCTCTATAAAATGTAATTTTTACAAGTAATAATAATATCTTGCATAACTAATGAAAAGTGGAACCTGTTAGGATGTCACTAACAAAACGAAAACAATAAGTTTGATTGAACTTTAAACTTGTGTGATGATTCTGGTATTATAAGGAAATTACAGATGATATTATGTATTAACTAATAAAAGCTAGCTGACATTCCATTTGAGACCTCAGTAGTTACATTATGTAATTACGTATGGTCATTACATTACGTAAATGTAATTAAGTATGTCTATAAATATTGTAGCTTTAACAAATGTTGACACATTGCAGTTACCTGGATTTTATAAACGATTATTGCACTTACACTATATTAAATACTGATCTTTGTGGACAGTGTTCCAGTGTCAGTGCTACAATAAATTGTTTGTCGTACTCATGCCCACTACCACTGGTGGGCATGTCCAGTAGCATTCATACAATAATAAAAATAACACTTGTAAGTACTTGAAATAACGTTTGTAACAATAATGATTAATGGTATGATATTAATGACTTCATTAAATTATTTTTTTTGGGTGCATCAAGAACACTGATTATTGCATAATTATTTTAATTCCAAAAAATACTGTAAGCAACTAAGAAGTAAATGTGGCTTTCATGAAGGTAACTAATCAGATTTGCCTAGGGAAATAATAAAAACATCAGCAATAGGAACATCACAGAATAAATGATATCTACAGAAATCCACTGTTAAATGGCGATTTGAATCCTAATTCCAGGGTCACGCAGCACCCATTCTGTACGCGGCGTGGGCTGAAGCTGGTCTGTTCCCAGTGGAGGAGTTACAGAATCTCCGGAAACTAGACTCTGATCTGGAGGGTCACCCAACACCCAGACTGAACTTTGTGGACGTGGGCACCGGCTCGCTCGGACAGGGCCTGGCTGTGGCCGCGGGCATGGCGTACGTTGGGAAATACTTCGACCAGGCACCATACAGGTCAGTTGCTTGGCAGGCAAGATCAACCTGTTTTAATGCTATAGTTAGTGGATGAGAGCTTAACGTTAGCATTTAAGTTCCTATAAATTGACTAGATTTTGTATTCAATGCCTTTTACTGACAACGTCGGTATTAAAAACTTTTGTCGCTATACTCCTAGCTACATCTGCGTAAGCTTCTTATTTCGATTAGGGGGCACTCAAGTATTACGTAACGCAATTTAGCGGGATGCGTTATATGTATAGGGAGAGGGGGGATCTAACAACTTGTTAAGTTTTTATTTTGTTACTAAAAATCTTGGGAATATACTTGAACTCTCGCTAACGAGGCGCCGTGTTACGAATGTGTGTCCCCTGAAGGGTGTACTGCTTGGTGGGCGACGGCGAGGCGGCCGAGGGCAGCATCTGGGAGTCGCTGCACTTCGCCAGCCACTACAAGCTCGACAACCTGGTCGTCATATTCGACGTCAACCGCCTCGGACAGTCCGAGCCCACCTCGCTGCAGCACCAGGTGCTCACACCCACACACACAGACACATACACACACTATACTTCAGTGTAACACCATGTATGTTGATCTAGTGCAGGGTGGTTCTACCTCTTTCTGATTCAAATTATTTATTTATTTTGTCTAAGAAACTTGAGTTCTCTAACAATCGTTATAAATTTTAATTACATAATAGAATTTAAAAAATATAACCAATGTTTTGATCAACTCAGTTTTAAAGTGATCATTTTGATTTAATAGTAGGTATGTTGAATAATGACCTCTGCTATGTGTGATAAATATAGAATGGTATTTTATATGTGGACTTTGTTACATAATTGCATCAATGAACAAAAGCCACAACTATAATTACTCGTATGACAATTTCCCAAGATAGCCTCATTTTAGATGATAATAACAAGGCAACAGACCTATTGAACTTTTTGTTTACATAATATCAAGTTTTATCTTGCACTTGATAATGGTATTTAACTACCCTTGCTTCAGAGCTAGTACAGATACACATGCACTATATATATTTATAATGATGTATACAAGCATATTCTCCATAGAAAGGAATACATTTATTTTGCCATGAGAAAGTGAAATAGCAAAAATAAGTACAAAAAATAAGCTTAAAACTGTCAAATAAAGACAAATAACAATTTGAATAGACTTACTTGTCCCATGGTGAAAAAGGTCTACGCTCAGTTTATATTTGATGTTTTTCAGTACATTTATGTTTAGTAAATAACAAAGCTTCAGAATATTTATTGTGGACACAGTCATGATAAAATACGAGTGCTGGATTATTCGCTACGTCCCGCCATACGGCGTACAATATAATTTATATTAACACATGCAATTGTTCACCAGATGAACGTGTACGAGGCTCGTCTGAAAGCTTTCGGGCTGCACACGCTGGTGGTGGACGGACACGACGTCAGCGAGCTGGTGAAGGCCTTCGACGAGGCCGCGGCGGAGGCCGGCAGACCCACCGCCGTCGTCGCCAAGACATTCAAGGGCAGGGGCTTCCCCGGCATCGAGGACCAGGACAACTGGCATGGGAAGGCCTTGGGGGCGGAGGGAGAGAAGATTATCAAGGTAAGTTAGGTAGACAGAGATAAAGATATGTTCCGTTTTACATGTTAGTAACTATGTCTTGGTGATGTCTGCAGTATTGCTGGTGACCATGCGCAAGGACGGTTACTTAGTATCTTGTTGACTATTCCTCTGTTTGAGGCAAATTTAAATTAGAAATAGGAATTAAATAATGTAATATTTTTCTTAACATTTTAATGTACTGTTTTTAAATCACAGTTTTCTCGTTCTAAAGGTCCTAAGCATAATACCAGCCTTAAACCAAAAACGTGGCAAAATTTTCATGAGACATGACTCCCTGTATATACACATTCGATGTAACCCCCGCAGCACCTGCAGTCTCAGATGAAGAGCTCGACGGTGTCTCTGAAGCCGTCCGCGCCGCGCGGCGAGGCGCCCGCCGTGCACCTGGCCGACATCACGCTGTCGTCGCCGCCCGCCTACAAGCTGGGCGAGCCCGTCGCCACGCGGCTCGCGTACGGCGTCGGACTCAAGAAGATCGCCGACACCAACATGAGGTGATGGACTACCGATACACTGTATATAATGTATTACATTGTGCCCGAGGAGTTCTAAACATGTGTGTTTGTTGTAGGGTGATCGCGCTGGACGGGGACACCAAGAACTCCACGTTCAGTGACAAGCTGCGGAACGCCTACCCGGACAGGTGACTACACTGACACGCTCCTCTATCATTTTATACTTTTAATAATGTTTCATTGTTGCAAATATGTACTATGGATATAAAAAAAATCTATATAACTTTATACCTCTCAATCAAAACGAATGCAGTGACACTTCGTAATTATGATAAAATCTGTCAATCCATTTATACGTTCAAAAAACATTACCCTACTAGCGTAGACTCCTAGATGAGTGATGGAAGATGTGTTGTATGTGATCGTCAGGTACATCGAGTGCTTCATAGCGGAACAGAACTTGGTGGGCGTGGCGGTGGGCGCGGCGTGCCGGGACCGCACCGTCGCCTTCGCCTCCACCTTCGCCGCGTTCTTCACCAGGACCTTCGACCAGGTACCAACAATTGACAATCAATTATTTTCTAGCGTCTTCCCTACGTTACTATTTGTTGGTATTTCCAAAAGGAACCGTTATTCACCGCCAACCATAGATTCTAGTGTTCACAACGCGGCGTGATCGCTGTTGTCTAGTTACTATGTGAACTAGCAAGTGGTGATGTAAACTTTAATTATGATGACCAGATCCGCATGGCGGCCATCAGCCAGTCCAACGTGAACCTGGCGGGCTCGCACTGCGGCGTGTCCATCGGCGAGGACGGCCCGTCGCAGATGGGGCTGGAGGACCTGGCGCTGTTCCGCGCCGTGCCCACCGCCACGCTGTTCTACCCGTCCGACGCCGTGTCGGCCGAGCGCGCCGTGGAGCTGGCCGCCAACACGCGCGGCATCTGCTACATCCGCACGTCGCGCCCCAACACGCCCGTGCTCTACGACAACATGGAGCCCTTCAAGGTGCCCATGCCAACTTATAATATGATGTATAGACGAGTCTTCAGAACAAAAAAAGTGAAGTCAATTTTTTTTTAAGATTTCACGAATGTCACAAAGCACGGTCTGTCGAGCAATGTACCGGGAAACGTTATCATTTGATAAGTACGTTATCTCTTTCTATAGTATATTTTTTCTGTCTGTGATTATATGCAGTCCATGGATGAAAGTATTTGAATTTGACAATTTGGTAAACAACATCCTTTGCATTGTCTTACGGACTTGAAAATAGTTTGTCATCGTCTCAATTCAATATGACTTGTGACGTCTCGTTTCCAAGTTGACAGGTACGTTTTACAGTAAATACTCTTATTGTATAGTATAATATTACGTCGTGTGTGTGTGTTGTAGGTGGGCGTGGCCAAGGTGGTGCTGGAGTCGGCGGCGGACCGCGTGCTGCTGATCGGCGCCGGCGTCACGTTGCACGAGGCGCTGGCGGCCGCACAGACACTGCAGGCGGAGGGGGTCGGCGCGCGCGTGCTCGACCCGTTCACCATCAAGCCGCTGGACGACGCGGCCGTGCAGAGACACGCGCGGGCGTGCGGCTGGCGCGTGCTGGTCGTCGAGGACCACTACCAGGCCGGTCAGTATACACGCAGCACACATACATAGCTATGTAACATTTACTACTGAGAGCTGTGGATTTTGTTAAAAGAAATAAATAGGTAGTGACTGTCACTAGGTAGGATAATTTCGCTCGGAAGATCCAGTCTTAACGGCTCGAAGGACCAAGTGAAATTCTACATTTCTCTCAGTTTCATGTTATGCATGCAGTATCGTTTGACGATCTTGTAGCGTATTTAATGTTACTAACTCTACGCACAAAGCGGAGAGTCCCAATTTGGATCTTCGTCAGGGATTGTTATTTCTGTAAAAGATTATTTTCTTTTCCTCTGTTAATAAATGTTTTATTTAGTTCATATATTATGTACACTATGATGTCTGTTGCGGTCGTATATGGCCATAACCGACTAGCTCACGGACTAGCAAGGTGACACGTGATGATCGTCATAATTCTGTATGTATGTCCCTCCTGTAGGTGGAGTGGGCGAGGCGGTGTTATCGG
>LGAG01001476.1:190912-201085 GCA_001278395.1 Lerema accius
CGTTCGTGTTCCTCTGGATCACCGATATCGCGTTCGGTTGCTCGCTCTTGCCGCCGTCCCGCTCCGGGCTCTCGTCCGGCTCGCTCTTCACCTCCGGCGCCGAGGTGTAGATGTTGCCGAACTTCTTCTGGATCTGAAGTTTCAAGTCGTGGAGGTCCCTGATGCAGAGGTTCAGCGGCTCGTCGTCGCTGTGCAGCGGGCCGGCGGCGGTCGCCGGGGCCTCCGGCATCGGCTCGTCGGGACTGCAAAATCTAGGAGGGGAGAGCGTTTCCAACCTCCTCTTCTCCTGTGATAGTTTCCGTTCCAATAGGCTAAAGATTAGCTTATTTTGCAAATCCGTTTTTGGATTGCTGACCGGCGTATCCGAATTTCTGAAGGTCGGATACGTGCCGATCTGGTTGGGTCTCTCCTGCGGCGGGGGCTGGCCGGGGACGACCGTTCCGTAATTCTCGTAGATCAGGTGACATATGTCCGCTTTTTTTGGCTTCCTGCCGCGTCTCGGCTTGGAGTTGTTGAGCGTCATCTCGCCCATGTAGGGCAAATCCTCATACGTCACGATCTTGCTGGGGGCGATCGCCGGATTCTTCTTTTTCTTCTCCTCGATCTTCGCTTTAGCGGCCATGTTCGCCGCGGCGGTCGGGACGGTGAGAGTGCCGGTTTCGTTCTGGATGCCGGCCAATCTTTGCGCCCATATCTTGAAGGATTCGTTGTTGAAGTTGACCTCGGACGATTCCTTAGGTTTTTCCGGCGCCTTCTTCTGCTTGGCAGCCTTCTGCAGACTCTGCTCGTAGTGGTCGAGGTATTCTTGGGGCAGGGCCTGGTGGTGGAACTTTAGCTTCCAGCGGTTCTTCTGTCGGCTGCGCACGTGCTTGGTCTTGGGCGGCTCCTGCTTGTCGGCGCTGCGCTCCTTGCTGGCGGACAGCAGCTGCTGACGGAGTAGTTCCTTGTTTTCGGACGTTCTGAAAATAATTTTTATGAGTGTAAGTGTATCACGTGAAGATCATTATGTAATTGGCTCCCTGCCATCGCAAGTTTTATAAACATTTGATAGAATTACAAAATTACTGAACCTGTGAATCTAATATTGCACCCGGTAACCTAATAGGTACATAGTTACTATCAATGGAATCGGTATCATTTACAGGCCATAAAAATCCCTCAATTGTCCCAACGTGGTGGGATAAGTGACCTGAAACCAGCAGTAGGACTGATATGGATTGCGATGAAGATGGTCATTGGCAACTAGGGTCCTATTAGGTTGTATCACAAATTACCTATTGTGTAGTGCAGGGGGAGCGGGGGGCGCGGGCGCGGCGGGCGCCGCATGCCGCACGCCGCATCACTTCTGGAACAACACAATAAAGCTTACATCACGTCCTTATAACATTTGTCACGTGTTACAATTGGAGAGCAGACTATAGGTACCTCAAACAACCTTGAACTGTGGCCCTTGATAATGATAGGATGATAGGAAACCTAAATTATAGGTCGGTCTTGCCAATTGACTAAAACTAGGTGCAACGTTGATCGTTTGGACGTTGGATTTATTAAGTCAAATTATTAGCAAATTTCAATATCAAATATTATAATTAATTCTCATTGCTTAACCAAATATTTTCTCTAAGAAATAAAAAAGTGTAAGGAGTCTATTATTTTCAAACACATTTACATACCCGGAAGTGAGTAACACATAATTTATCTAGTAAAACTTTAGATATCGACAGACACGACTACTCGTACCAAATACGACAAACATATAAGGTATCACAACACGCAGCAGAAGACAAAATAGGACGAGTGGAGGAATACGCGGCGGATACCACAGTGCGTACAATTCCTCAATAACTTCTCGTCATTGATTACTCACGTCACGTCAATAAGTATATTTAACGTAGCAAATAAATTGAGTACGTCACTAATTTATCCTCATAATAATTATTTCAGGCAAAATACCCACGACACGACACATAAAAATGTTGACGCCTTAAATTATTTCGTAGTGATAGAGGTTTGACCGATGCCGCATTGATTTCTGGACAGGCGGGTCCGGGTTTGAATCCTGAATAAAATTTTTTAAGCTTAAAGCATATTCCGGTTATAGAAACCGGCCTCGTTTCGCGTCGAGTAATCTAAGACCGACACCTAAAAATAATTCTTTAGATTCCCATCCAGTCGTATGTCGTTTCTTCAGAGGGCTGTAATTGTATAACTATATCTGCTTAAATCTGTTTATCTCTTTTACCAATACGGAAGTGCAAATCAGTCGGTACCTAATAATGCCGAGCGTGTATGGTAGTCAAATGAAACGGTGCAGTTAAACGAGGTGGTGCGTGGTGAGCTGATGAGAAGAGGATGAGTTAAAACGAGTGTGTGCCAACCGGTCGGGCCGTGTGGGTCTGAAACCCGAGCGCGCCCGAAATACGCCGACCGCGTAAGGCGCGCGCGCACAAATAAAAGACGATACCAATTTCGCAACGCGCCGTCCAACCGCCGATACTAGCGGCCGCCCCGACGCCGCTCGAGCTCGGCGATGGACCGATGGAGGACTACAGACAGCGCGGATACAAGGAGTAACGCTCTGTGCCTTGTTTTCACCAGTCAGGTTTTTATCGGCTACAAAAAAATCTAAGGCATTGCCACACGGTAGTATCCCGGCCGGTTGTAAAGTCTCTTTCAGTAGAATTTAGCAACCGTAAAAACTTACCGGCTGACTTCTATATTGACAGATTGACAAACAATTAAATAATAGTTAACTGGTCAAAATTTTAATAAATGCAACCATCAATTGGATATGTAGGGCATTAAAATCAAATAGCTGAATAGAAAATGAAAAATAAAAAATGTTGCTAAGGTTTACGGACGAGGAATCAAGAATTCTAGAGCTCTACCAATCTACCAACAATACTCGTATGTCCCTAATAACACTAGGTATACCCGAGTAAGATGCGCGCCGCGACCGCGTGACTTCATTGATGACGGACTACGTGCACATTTTACGATATTTTCCTTGAAAACAAATATCGGATACCTATTCCAGGTTTTGTTAACCACAGTTAGACATAGGTGGGTATTATTAACAATAAGTATTTTGTAAGGAAAATAGCCAATGAATCACCTCAATACAATACGGATATAGGCCATACCTACTCGTATCATGGATGCTAACAAACACATTTGGTCAACAACTGCTGTGTGCGTGTAATTTCGCGGTCACGAGTGGCAAAAACCAAGAAGTGTCAATCGAAAGAAGCGCCAACATTACAAATGAAGTCTCAGCTGAATTGAACCCCAAACCAAACCCATTGCATAGCTGCGGCAAACAAGCTGCTTAGCTAATTTGCGCCTAAGGTACCGCTACAATATAATGTAATAGTTACCCTTCACTGTCTGTGATTTGGAATGCTAATTAATTTTATAAAATCTAATACTGTTTTCAAAATTTAATTCAAGTACCTACATGAGATTTGCTACCTCATTTTACAGCTCTTAGTCACAGAGTATCCATTAGGTACTTATAAAACTCAACAACAAGATTCAGAACTAATCACGCGTGAAATAGGTACAAGTAGTGTAGTGTATCTACCTTATCTTCGCGCAATAAATCTACAAAAATGTATCACTGTGTATTATAATTTAACAGGCGGTTGATCGGCGTTCGACTCGATTTAATCAATTACCGCTCCACTCCGCCGCCCACTCCACTGCCCTCTGCCCACCAACGATCAACGATATCGCGGTACAAACAATGATAGCTTCAATCGCTGTGTAAAAAACTAGATTAATATTTTAAGAGACACTGTGATGACGGGCAATCGATTTGAAAACTGATGATCGATGGACGCGAAAAATTAAGCCGTTCATTGAACCTTCCGAAGATTTCGACTTAATGTATTGTGAAAACTGTAACCAAGTACTGAAGGCGTAGCTTTAACAACATGACCAGATTTATAAATTTAAATATAATGCGATCATGCTCTACTTTACACGGAACAAGAATTAATGTACCTATCTGAGTTCTTTCTTCCGTGGCACTCTACATAAGTTCCCTAGCAATAATAAAATCTATTTTGGCCGACTAGTAGTTACCAAAATCGAAAAAAGTTAATTGTAAATGAATGTGGAATCTATCTGGGTGGCTAGCGGTATATGAGCGGGTAGTACTAAATATTATTCGTTTTATCTTTCAGTCATCAATTACCGCGCCTTTTACGTCAACCAATTAATTAGACTAATGATAATGGACGGGAACAGATAAATAACAAATAGACACCGCTCGCTATCGGTCGGTGATCTCGTCCGGAGCCTTTTATTTCGCTCGTTGATGGAAACCGATTAGTAAAAGTTGAGAGATATTAACAAATTATTCACCACCAAGTATAGAGCTACACTAGAGTTAGAAAAGTATATTGACAAATGACAAATTTCCTGTAAGTCGTCATAGAAAATAGATACCTGCGTATATTTCCTGGTAATAATTAATTAAATTGTCTAATTAATTATAACGAGGCAAACAATTTTTGTTGTAGGTACCAATAAACTACAAACATGTCAAATAATGTCAGTAGTTTCCGCGTGATGATAGAAGAGATAATCTGCAATGCAGTCGGTGATGCAATCACGCATCACAGAGCACACATATCGACATACCTCCGGCGCCGGCGACCCAGTATCGCGTATCAACAAGAGAACTACAGTGATAGCGGCTCGTCGCTGACGACCCCTGACGTCATGGTGACGTGTCCTGGCGAGCTGCCAGCGCGCCGCGACCACCGTGACGTCACACGCACGCGATGCCTTTGGGTGAAATGGACATTAACTCCCATGTTTTTCTCTACTCTATTTATTGAACGAGGAAGCCGGCAGAAATATTTGGCATTTTTCCTATTTAATATTCAATTTGTCTGCGGTCGCAAGACTCGCAAGTTACGAGTATTCCATCTTTCTCAATAATGGAATGTTGAATAATCAATTTAATTGAATAACATATAAAATGTTACTTTCACATTTTCCGGCTAACATGAATCTGGTATTAGGTAATAATTATAATAGTCACATACTCCGGAAGAAAAGGTACTAGTTCCAATTACGTTGCATTTTTTTATCCGTCTGAACCTGCAACCGATTAACAGCCTAACATCACTACGCTACGAAGGGCTGAGTGTATTCCCTCGTTATTTTCGAGCCCTAGTAAGAAGTCAAACTGTGTTTTCCAGTTTGACTATAATTATAATAGAGAAGTTATTGGACAAGGCAAGCGCACCCACCCATGCCAGTAATGAATACTAGGCTGCGCTATAGAAATTGTTACTAATTATTTTGGGCAATCACCATCTACCTAATTACTTACTTAGGTATCGACATAAGTATGTTTTCAAACTGTAAAATTGCAATTGTTCATTAATCAATGAATAGGTACATATCTAATAAACTCAGTTAGGACCTATAGTAGGTACCTACATAGAACAAGATACAAGCACAATTGACATTAAAGGTTATCATAATTATACATATTAGTTGGTATTCCCTATTGGATGTGAGCGGACGAGCATTCTACATATTTAATACAATAGGTATTTGAGGACCTACTTTGTTGTCACTGTCACTGGTACACTAAATACCACTTCTGATAAGATACTTATGTAATATACAATTTTACAAGACGTTTTACATTGGAAAATTAAAATCTTGGGGTATTGTTCCCACCGTGGAAAAAGTATAACGCAAGTAGAATCATTACTTAGGTAGGTAGTACATTAAGTACCCACTTAAAACAAAATTAGCAAAGAACAGATTGTGCTAATTAAATTTTGATGCAAAAGAAGGTAGACACTAGACAAACGATAAACAATCTACTCTACTCTAATCTACAAACAAATTATCTACTTTGGTTATTGACATAAAGAATATAAGTATATGTATATGTATGTTTATGTAATTTATGTTAAATTTAAATTTATGTAGTGCTTATATTGTTATTTTACTGCGCCGTTAAGCTCAGAATTGGGATTGTCTGTTATGGTATATCGAGCGCGTACTAGGCGATATTATAATATAGTCAAATAAATGGCATAAAGGGAATGTTAATAGCGTCCGTATTTGGTATACGGGGAACAGACTGTATTATTGCGTGAATCATAACAGCGTAGGATGAAATGTACGGCCCGACACGCAGTTGGACGCGTTTATGCAGACGCGAGCACGCAAAACACGCTTCTATCAATATTAGTTTAGTGTACAGTTCTGTTTGTACAAATGTCGATACAAATCTAAATCTGTTGGAATACGGAGGTGGGAATCTGAGCATTATTTATAGCTTTTTTACTACAAACACAATCATAGCGAGCGTGATCGACGTGAGGGCGCTTGTTTGTTTAATGGACCATTTTCATCTTAAACCATAACAGGAGATTCCGACAGCGAAACACCATTTTCTTACCATTAGGCTCCTAATTCTCTCTTATTTTATTGTAATGGTTTTGTAAGTTACATCGTGGGAGGTATTGGCACACCTTTTGCTGTGGGGAAAAGGTGTAAATTATGAAGAGACCACAATTGAGATGTATCTCTGTCGTTATAGTTAATATTTACTTTAATATCAAGTTATAAGAGTGCATTTTTATATAATAATTTTTCAACAAACTGTATTGTTGGCAATTAGATAAAGAATAGATGTGTCGTAGCTGATAGTTGGCTCTCCTTTAAACTGCACTGAATTTACAATGTGTGAGAACAGTGCCCAACAAAGAATTGTTTCTTTAAAAATATTAAAATTGAGACTTCTACTAATATTAGTTACCGTTTAAACAGTGAATTTAAATAATATTTATTAATTGTAATGAATAGCGCTCTACTACGCGTATTATGGTAACCCACAAAATGTAATTTTACAGAAGAGCTTTTAAAAGTTTTGAAAAAACAATGTTGTCCGTTACATTTGCTTAGTAATTAAGGATAAATTTACCTATATTTTTACTTTTGAGCATAACATAAAATTATAAGGTGACTTATAAAAAAAAGCAAATGCTTACTCTTGTGGGCAACAACAATACCAACATAGGATAAAGACATTATTTATTTACATGGAATTCTATTCTCGTAAAACTCAGGGTTCTAAATAGAGAGACACGACAAGTTAATACACAAATAAACATCTTAGTGGTGGTCTGTTTGCATAAATTAGAATTTAATTATATTACACTGATTCGGGACGAGATAATATTATTATCCTAGTAATTTGTCTGTTTTATATTATTTGCAATAATGTAATGCTCTTAATTAGAGCAATATCTTCTCATCCAGCATAAACATTTAGATATTATGGTATCTACGAATTCACTTCCTTATGAACTTACGACTACCTATACAATGTTTGTGGCACAATAAAACGTAGTTAAGTGTTATCCGAATATTTATACTATACAAAGTACAATGAGAGTAATATATTAAAATTATAACTTCATAATTAATTTCTGATAATTATACAACAATTATGATTTTTGTTCTTGTCCATTCTAAAAACTACGATACATTTCACAATATTTTGTCCCTATATCATTTAATTAATGAGGACTTTGCTGTGTGCCCGATACTTTCTCAGTGTACACCATGTGTTAACATCGTGGTACGGCTCTAATATAACTTGAGAATAATAATTAGAAGAGGACAGCGCAACATCTGCACAACAAACTATTCCGGAAGCGACATTCTGCAGACCAACACAATTGCAGTTTCAGATCTAATTATTATTGTGGTGTACACAATTATTTTATTAAAGAATCAAAGAAATTGAGACATGGAACTAGAAATATACCTACACAGATAAGCGTGTTTTTCGCTTGGGATTGTCACCCCATTGATCGTAACTCATTCATGGTCAATAACTACATTACTTACTAAATCACTTTTTAGAATAAATATAATCCTCAGTAAGCCAGTAGAAAACTGAGCCTACAAGTAGGTAAAGATGAAAATATATGTCTAAAGATGTAGAAAGAAAGATTAAATAAATTGAATATTCTACAGAAAATGTGGAATTTTTGTTAGGTAATACTTGAGATAGAGAAATCAATGACCTATTAAATAACTTATCCCCATTCGACAACATCCGGCCTATTGATAAACCGAAAACACGTCGATGTATGACAGATATATTTAGACAACGGTACTGCACTATGACGAATTACAGAGTACACAGTTTAGATCATTCGCGAAACTGCACGTGCCAATATGAGCGTACTGAGGTAAAGAATAGAGATGAGATTTGTTTACATTGAACGCCTTTAATAAGTTGCGTCGTTCAATAAGGAACATTCGCTATTGGTGGGAGACAATTTGACACTCTCCCTTTAAGGCCTATCCGCTAGGTGAAGCTTTCGGCTGTAATGAGACGAGCAAACAGTTTCACAACCGTAGGTACATGACACACATTGCATATGTCAATTTATTGCAGTGCTAAGAAATCTAAATGTGTAGATGAATCAACAATTACTACTTGTTTCTACCTTGTAGAAAACACGATTGAGGAAAATGAGTTTAAGCACATAATGCAAAATAACTCTCTGCACTTTGCGCAGATCAGATAAATTCAAATTTAATAAAGTTAGTTAATTTAACTTACACTGTTATTTAAAAAGTGTAAATAACAACAGTAATAAAGTATCAATGAAGATATCTAATAGGCAAATTAGGTACGATGGCAATAACCAAATCTCAAATCATCATTTAAAAACAATAAGAGGAAAAACGGAACACAGAATTGTTGAGTTAAATCTTTATACACTTTGTAAATTAAAATACTTAATTACCGACACCAATAAGGATATTGTTTACGCACACGACACGAACGCGAGTATCTGATGCGAAATAGACGACTATATCACAGTGTAAACAACGATAACACAAAGATAATATCAACGATCAACGTAAAGTTTGTTAAAATCGATAAGACGTCGCACATCACTCTACCGAAGCACCATTTAATTCGTAATTAAAACCCGAGGTAGGTAATTACATCACTGGCACACGAACCGCGGCAAAAAACGAGTACGTGTAAAGAAAATGTTATTGTAAATAATCACCTCCGCCTTCGGGTAGCATGAGTGACATCCAAATCCTTGAGCGGTGCAGTGCGCGCGAGGGTGGCGGGCCGGGTGGAGGGCAGGGTGGCGGCGAGAGCTGGTGGTGCCGGCTGCACGGGCTGCAGGCCTGCACGCTCACTCTGCAGTCTCTGCACGCGTTATCACCAGAGGTCGGAGGCGAGCCGTGCGCGCTGCGCCCGCGCCCGTCTAATCTAAATACAGACAACGCGGCCCCGACCAAAATCGCTCGTATTGCTTTCGGTTTCCATACGGCCTAAATTTAGAGGCCGCTCGCTACAGAAATAAATGCGTTTTTACGTGTTTTTCACGAGTATTAGACGGGAATAGAGGGCGTTTTCGCGGAGGCTGGTTGTGTGCCAGCGGGAAACTTGAGATTCGTACCGTATTTGGCAGGCGGGCGCGCGGTCACAGACGCTTTTGGGTATTTAGTTTCGACTCCGGCGCGGCTAATTCGAGCCGCATTGGCGCTTCCGAACGCAGAGCGGGATGCGATACCTGCACCGCCTGCCTTATATGGACATGCGTTTACTCTGAAACATGCGCCATTCGCTTTCAGTTCAGCCGTCTGCTCCGCAGCTCGTCCGTATATATCTATTGTCCCGCAATTATCAGACCTGTATACTTAATTACTGACTAATAAGCAAACTGTAACAAGGCAAGTGCAATTATATTTTGCAACTCGCAGCCAGATTCGTAAAATTCTCAATTGCAGGGTTATCCTGTATAGAAAAATATAGTTACTTGTTTATTGTTGTAGCAATTCATGTACTGCGAGTACTCATTCATAGTACGTACGTAACCGCGTGGGTACTGGGTACATAATGGAAATAGTATGTAGTTCGATGCGTCATTAGGTACTTTTTAAATATTGTATATACTTACTTTACCAATCTCAAGTATTTTTGAAAATGGGAGTTATGCGGAGAATCTTTACTTATAAATAAATACATCTTTGAAGCTGGTTCATGCATTGTTGTAGGAAGTAGATAAGTATTTTGTAGGAACTAACTCTCTAGGTTGAAATCCTAATTGCTTGATTAACTATTAAAGTAATCTCGTTTTCATGTCTTCTCAA
>LGAG01001476.1:201307-213642 GCA_001278395.1 Lerema accius
ACGCCAAGGGGGGGTCAGATATTTATGGACGTGACTGTACCTACGTTCGAATTAGGTACTTATTTGCCTCAATTTATAATTAATTGGACATACCGAGCACGCTTTGTGAAGTTTTACAATGCCCCTTAAAACGTCTTAGGTAATAATTATAATTATTAATACAAGTGGAATTACCCATAGCAGGATACTCTAAGACCTCATTTTAATATGGACCTAGTAATGACCTAGTAGGTACTTTTGCGGTTAATACATAAGTGTTTATAAGTGTCATATAGAGAAAACGCTAATTAGGTCACGTAAACCATTCGAGAATCCGAAAATAATAACTATATGTGTTTGTCGATTCACGGTAACTTCTAGTTTTCCTGCATTTTTACCAACACGAACCCGTAACGTAAAACCAATTTTATTTCACTTGCTTCTGTAAATGATCTAAGCATAACAAGAAAAATCATACAGTAGGCTAGTTTAGAGTTAATATTGTTATCTTAACTGCTGTGTAAAGTATGCCATTCTGTAGTTTTCAAGCCTCGAGTAATTTTACCGCTCAGTTTGTGATAAAAGACAGGGACACAACCCCACAGTAAGAATTATGATATCTCGGAGGAATTATCGGTGTTTTAAAATTTATTTATTTGTGGATACGCACTTATATGTAAAATATGAATAGTGGCGATGCATAATTACCATTATCTAAGCCCGCAACATTTCATAACCGACGGCTTGCGAGGCTGGTGCGGTGCGGCATAACGCGATCAGATTTGCATAAACATAAAAGTCCCTTCGAGCCCACGGTCCTTCGCTAGTACACTCCGTAATAAAATTACATTGTATTGATTTTTAATTGTTAATTTAAAAAGTCTTAACTAAATACCTACAACTATTCTGCCCATAGTATGCACTAGGCCCCGAGGCCCCGAATGCGGAAATCAAGGTGTCTTTTTCTGGTGTCACTTGACTGATATACAGATATATAATGTCTAAATTGTCACTTTAATCTATATTTTGGTGGTGTGATTTTAATTATTATAGGTATCATTCGTATCGTAGTAAAAACTTGTTTTAAACTAGGATTACGATCCACGGTCAGTAGGTAGGTACCTACTACAAAGTGAATTCGCAATGTCGGCATGCCCAGACAGACGTTCCGACTAAATGCACTATTTAAAAAAGTTGACAAAATGAACTAAGGAGTTCCTTAGTATCCTATCCCAGAACAGACAGCATTATAAGAAAACTACCATCCATCCGAGCTTTCCCTTTCCCGGAATCGTTCTATGCAGAAGTAGCCAGGGCGGAGTGTTTCAAAAGCGTCCTATTAAAGCCCCTGACATTTTTGTGTCCGGGGTATGCCAGACAGTTAATAGATAGGTAAGCAAAAAAGAAAGTAAGGTAAGGCAATTACATAAATCATATCGCTAGCACCCCTAGACTTGACGAAGCAGAATAACTTAGACGAACATGTCCTGGCCTCGGCCGACACTCTGATAATAGGTACTAGTAAACAAGTGATATTAGGTACCGAGTTGCAGATAAGAAACAATTTTCGCCGGTGAGTGTACGAGCGGTGCGACCATGTTTAATTGCAGCGCCACCTACGATCACTATAAATATTAATATTATATCCTATTACGGCATTCGGTCGTCTAGCTGCTGCCTACGTCGCGAGTACTTTCTGAACCGCACATAGGATTTGCATAACAATATTAATTACTGAGATAACAGCCGTCATTTATTCGTTATGCACGTATAAGGCTGACATACCTACAACTAACAACTGTGATTGATGGTCTTAGTTCTCATAAACCCTCGGCTTTCAATGTTTAACTATCATAAATGTAACCTACTCATGATATTAACTGCATGCCATGTGGAAATTGACTAGCAAGATGACAGTTTTATATTCAATTATTACCAAATCTCAAAATGTGCTCTATATTCATTCTGTTCATCTTTAAAGTTAATAATCCTGCCAATTGTTTATACAAATATACCTACTACTGGCTGTTACAGAATACTAAATTAATAAAAGTCCTAAGCAGGTACTGTCAACTTCTCTTCGTTACTAAGATCTACAGTAGGTACCTACCCAAAGTTTAATAGCGCTAATTATTGCACTGAAATGTGCTTTGAAAAATAGCAACTGGCCGAAGCTCTTACGTTGAAATAAATATTGTGTATTTATGTTAGTCATGTCATGTAAGACAATTAGATTTAGCTAGATAAAAATTTTCTAATCGGTTCAAATTGACAAAATCGGTCTTTAGGTAGGTACTTTTTCGGAAGTTATAATGGCAATTGAAATTAAGCTCTTAGGGCTACAGAGAGATAAAAAGTACAATAATTATATTATAGTTAACATTTCATTGTGCAAGAGATAGAAATTATTGTATGTAGGTGGCCAGTTGGTAAAAAATGTAATATTTTCGCCTTTCACCAGCCTCGGAGGCGTGGCTTACGAGACGCCCCCGCGCCCGCGCCCCTACTCGTTCAACAATATTGTTAAGTATTAGTTCATAATACTCTACTTATTTTTGGTACGAAATATTTGTATACCTAATTACCTACGAGTCTTGTTTCAACTGAAATATCAAAGAATCAAAGAAAATCGTGAAGACTTCATTAATTAGTTAAAAATTTCGAACACAAACTTTCTCAATCTTCTGAAAATTGTTTAATAAAATAATTACATGTCTTGAGTGTGTGTTCAGTTTAAGCTGTTGAAACCAAAATTACCAACACTTATTGTTATGTAAAGTAATTTCTCATAAATATTGTTTATTACACATATTACTTGATCGGTCCATTAACCGTCCAAACACGGGAGACCACAGACCACCCCGGCGACAGACAGCGGCGTGCAATCAACAACCATTTACATAATTACAGACACTTAACATTATTATACTACACGTATCAGCTTCCAAATTATATTGAAATATGAGATGACTAAATGACCATTGAATGCCATAAAGCAGTTCATCAACTTTCTGAATTTAATGAAAATGTATTTCCGGTCTGTTTTCGAATTGATAAAGTCGTAGAAAATACTCTTCACCAACTGACTCCGATGCAAATTATTAGCTACTTATTACTGAGCGAAGCGCATTATGAGGGTTTCCTAATTATAAATTAAATACTGTAATAGTCAAAATCCTAAGTCTTAGTTCTATTCTATCTATATCTCATTTACAACTTAGGATATGATTTGTCACTGACAATATCGTCACCCATTAAAGGCACTGAAACTGAAATAATGTGCTTGTGTCCTGTAAAGTGACCGAGCCAAAAATGTATTTTAATTTTGTCTGCAATGAATCCATAGAAGGTTTATTTTTATGAATCATATTTTTAACCACAAATATTGGTTAGTGTTTGATTTGGCATTTAATGATTTTCAAAAATAACGAAATCTAAGAACCTGACGATTTGCTGAGGTTGATACGAGGTGCAAATGCTTACACGCATCGTAGACCTGTAAGGGTGTTCTATCATAATCGCTGCCAGCTGGATCAGCTGCTAATGAGCGCTAAAGTCGGCGGACGCGCGATGGGCAGTGTTCGGAGCGTGGGAGTCGGTTTTGGAGCTGGTCGCTCCTCAGCGGCCGCCTGCCTACGTGCTCCGCCCTGCTAGCTCGCATACAGTCGTTCGCCTAATTGTTAGTACACCAAACAAAATTCAATATTAAACATCATCAAACAAAAGTATTGATGCGGATAGTGCGATAAAAAATTCTTAAAATCATTTCATTTACTACGTATTTATCGAATTAGTACCGACCTAGTTATATAAATTACAAATTTGAATTAGAATTAATCTTCCTTGTATAAAAATTAATCAAACATGCTAAGCAGTGTCAATCGCGGTTTTAAACTGTTTGTTCAATGCTTATAAGTTTCAGAGGGCAATGTTGATAAAAATTAATTGTTCTAATAAATAATTCGCATTGTATGAATGTGATTGTACAGTTCATAATTTCCGCAACGCGTTATTAACGCAGAAAGTTAAATAGGCCGTTAATAACGAGTTAAAGCCTTTGTTATAAACTTAAATGCATAACATTTATCATCTACACAGTAATCAGTCATTGGCGTACCTGACGACATTTTCGACGGCGAGTGTACAAAAACATTGAGATTCAGATAATATTTACCGTGGAGCGGCTCAGAACAATTTGGGCACGTTAATTGACCGCCCGCGCCCGCGCGTGCCCAATGCGGCAACGACAATGTCCCAGTCCATGAGTGACACCGCGGGCTAGCCGACGAGCGTTTTACACGTTGCAACGAAAATCGGAATTTCGAATTTCGAATATTCGTTACCTATGTTAAATACCTGTCCGGCGACTACCTTCGATTTTAAGCGACCGACGAAATTAAGTTATTACCTATAGGCGCGGTCGAAATGTAGACGAGTGACAGAGTTGACCACTTACACCTCCACCAGTCCAAACAGAGCGGAGTTTTCTCTAGACCCCTCAGTTACGCAGGCATCACTGTACACAATATACCTATACAAAAATTATATAGGTAGATTTCAGAACGTCAAATAAATAGGTAGGTACTTATGGTTATTCTACAGCTTCTTATGGTTATTCTATAGCTTCTTATGGTCCAGAAAAATCAACGCAATAAATGCTATTTTTCAATTTCATATTATTTCAATTAATTAATAATACTAATAAATCTCCGTGTGTGTATCGTTCCTAACGTCCACAATGTTAGCAGGTGTCTCATTATAGTCGCTATTGAGTTTCTTATTGATGGTGATAAAATAATGAACTCCTTTTTACAACAGCGTGATGGTAATTATAATTAGTTCTTTACACACGCTAAATGAAGGTTCAATTCATTGTCTGTTTCAGTATCTAAACATGTTTTATTATTTTATTTTTTAGTAACATAATTGTAGTAACTATAACGTGGAGTAACACGAGAATCACATAATAATAATATGTATGTTGTGATTTAAGGCTGAAGGAACCGGGGTGCGTAATAAAGTCGAATGGACAAAAACATGTAGGAATAGGCGAATTAGAATCTACAGCCACATTGTCAATAAATGAGCCATTCGTTACAAAGCGCCAAACACGGCGGACTGTCATATCTCGTTCAAGTATCAATAATAACGCCAAAACGGTGCGGATTCGATCGAAGTTCGCCAAAAACAGGAACCAATAAATATGAGACATTTTGGTCTCGGCCCAAAACGGTCCGCGTCCTCGCAGTTATTTCCTTATACCCCGCCAATAAGACCATACTCATGAGCGGCGAGCAGTGCACACTCCGCCGATAGCATTGTCTCTGCCGGTTATGGTTTACGGCCGCCATCTTGGCCGCCGTCTTCGGTAATCGTTTACTCATTAGTATTTTGGGCGCGAAATCAAAAGTGCACTGCACTGACCTGCGCAACACAGCCGGATCGAGGATGCGTTCTCAACACACTTTGGAACTTTAAAACATTATGCTTTGCTTCCAGTCATTTTTGCAGCTTCCTCCTCATCGCATATCTCGTTATCTCTTTTCTCTACTCCGTTCTTCATTTCAGTCGACTTGATTCCTAATTTCATTTTCTCTATATTATTTTTAGTTCAGATATAAAATTCCTCCGTCACACGACACACTTAGGTGTTACAATAAAGGTAAACGACGTTCTCAATAACATTTTTTCACTAATAAAACCTATTTTAATAATTTATTTAGTGGACGACTAGACGAAATATTTTATTTAATCTCTAAAAGCCTCATTAAATTTAATCAATTCGTGATATCACCCGAGGCGTCACCCAAATTATAAGGTGTTGAGAACGATATAGCACCGTTATGGATAAATGCTAGTGTTTTTACATGTTTATAGCTATAATGATTGCGATTTGCGGCGTGGGCGGCTCCTACACGGTACACCGCGGTAATGATTCAACCGATCCTTCTCAGAAGTGCGATAAAGTTTTCAATAGCCAACGACATCTGAGGGAAGATGACAGATTGAGGCGAGTGCCTATACGGGCCGTTCAATTTAATATTAGCATACTGCCGATTGAAGCTTTGGGAATCTATGACAAATATTGAAGGCATGTTGATATCGGAAACTAGTTAATATAATTATGTGCAGTGTAACGACACTAAAGATGATACATGTTAGTATATTCCTAAAATGGGAGATCTTTTTTTGGACATACGAGTAATACACCAAAGTTGATAGTGGGTGTCGAAAAATACTTATAACAAGTACCAACACCACATTAAACATACATGATGAATGTTGAGTGTGATGATTATGAACTTCATAAAATAAGCGTATTATTGATACGATATTGATTGATATAAGAGTAATTAAAGTGGACTAACTATGTAACTATGAGCGAGACGAAACAGTTGATTTTAACAACTAAATAAAGTCATTAGTAATCAATTACATAATTGTAAAACGTCGTAGTTTAAATACCAGCAGCCGTTAAGTTACGGTTAAGGTTTAACGTGAACAGATCGGTCCATAAAGTGAGCCCCCGGAGCCCCGGCCTGCGCCCGCGCACCCACACCGCACCGTCGGAATGTTAAACATTCACTCGTGTCATAACGCGATGCAGGGCTCGCTATTACACTGTTATAATTATATTATTATTTAACTACATTTCTAGGCCTTCCTGCAGTCTGATTTTTGTTTTAATGGGAGTAAAATTCACCTCAACCTATTACTGACTCTCCTTAAGGCTACTAGATTTTCAGTGCAGATGGTAGATCGTAAGTGTCGGGGTTTTTTTGCCATCTAAAGGTATCCAACTTGCCCTAATGACTGGCATCTAGTGATACCCGAAACCAAGGGTTTCACTTACCATCTGAAGCACAGAAGCGCTCAACAAGTTTAGCAACATCGATCTACCCGCATTTATTTAACTTCATCGATCACTTATTGACGCTAGTTGCCGAGCTTCAAACGGAATAGTTAATCAAATTCAATAAATTTAAAGTAGCTTATAGATGAAGCCATAACACGAGCCTCCGTGGCGCCCACACCGCGCCACACCGCGCCACCGCCACGCCGTGCATGATGGAGTGTTTCGGCAATTGCTCTCCATTCATGACCTCAATGTCACACACGTGGGATACATTGGACAGTAATTTAACAACGTCTTTTTGACTGTTAACTGACTATATTTTACTATTTGGATGCTGCCTTCCGGTGATAGTTAATTATTGCTGGATAGCTAGAGGATTAAAAGCAGTTTTTAGTTTAAGATTTAGTGTAATCTATGGGATGGTAATTCTTCTTTGGCTTTTATACTATAATCTATACGAATGTAGCTATACATTGCTAACTTCAGGTCATTACTTGATATTTGGTTAAACCATATCCCTTGTGGTCAGAATTGGGTGCCAATGGAAACCTTTACATAAATAATACTAATATGCGCAGAAATGTTGGCATAAGCCGCATTTGCATACCGCAATCGCGCGACTACGGAATGTTATACAGATTGCTTTACACTAGAACGCTCCGGTTTATGTTAGCTTCTAATGTCTGGTCAAATATTGGTATTAGTTGTAATATTATGTACTTTTTTGAAAAGGAAGGGCATCTACAAGAAAAACTATGCCATAACTTGATACTTGCTTCACAATGGTTTCAATCATTATTATTAACAATGCACTTTACTGGTAAAGATGGCTCTTTATCGAATGATTAGCAGACCAGGTCTCAACCCATTGATGATTGACCTCATGACTAAGGAGGCCTAGAGCATACTCCACCTCACTGCTACAATGCAGTTCCTGGGTTAGTGGCAAACCCCACTTCAAATCCCTTCGACATGGTTTAATGGTAATAATCTATTAACAACTAACAATATAACTACCGGGGCAGAGAGCATAACGTGCCCTCGAAGTTTTGCCACTAGCGGTCACCTATCCGCAAAACGCCGGACTATTATGCCCTACGCAAAGTAAAGAGATAATTTATCACTTGAGCTGAATTCACAAAAAAACTTACGTATAACAAAGACCTCCGGAACACTCCTTTGGTATCCACACATCAGACGGCACTATTGTCAAAACTAACAAATTCAATAACTACCCGCACCACACTATCAAGTTATATCACATTTGTTATTTTTTAACAAAGTACAAAAACTTATTACACTCTTTACACTTTACACACACTTACATTGTTTTCGTAAAAAAATTTGACAACAATAAAAAATGTAAACGGTTTTGGCGCGCAAATCGAAATCCAAGATGTCCGCGCGCTGCGAACGGAGGCAAAGGCACGTACTGATAGTGCCGCGGCCGCAGTCAGCCGCACAGACTCCGCTTGTGGGTCACCGCCTACGGCTGCAATGAGATCATAAAGCTGTTTCGAACATAATTTACACTTAAACGTAACAGTGCACCTCAACACAGCCTTTGCATGCTAAATAGATGCCTTACACTGTTAATTGGCGCGGCCGTCGGATGCATCGATAGTGGACATAAGTTATCGTTGGTAGATAATATCAGGCATTACAAAAAAGTAATTGTTTAATAACATGACTATTTCTAACGTTGGACTTCATTAAAACATTGTGTTGATATTCACTACGCTTGTTTATGCAACAGGCAATTCGTTTATAAGGTTAGATACTGGTAGGTATATTATGTACCTATTAGATACATTTGTTTCGATGGTACGAATTTGAACTTATCTTACTTGTGTGCAGATCAATTTGAAGAATTTATGAGATCTAAATTTGTGAACTTACAACTTAAGATTTATACTTAATAAGCATTAGGTACTATAAAATACCAAGCACACGCTTATTTGCAGGTATAGCGTATAGGGGGGCGATGAGCGAGAAGAGGGGACTCAATCTTGCACTCTGGCGACGCCCATGAATTGAAGCAGCTCGGTAAGTATAAATACGCATAGTTGAACTGCCTGCTGAGTGCTGACGTGACCGTGAGAAGATGACTTCATTGTGGTTAATAAAACGATGAATGACCTAACTGTGTACGGCAACAATATTGCTTATTCAGTACCTACTTAATCAAAACATCCTTTTCATTCCTATCCATCTTTAATTGCAGTCCTGCACACTAGTTTGAAAAATGAAACCTAAATTTAATTCACACGTTGATCGCAGCTTTGCCAGTTCAATCAATCTTTCTTTCTTCAATTTTTTCCTAACTTAAAAATAACACACACACACATAGGTACAACGTCCTAAAACTACGAATAAGTTATGAAAGTTACAAAAAATCGTGGGAAAATAAGTTTATTTCGTCAACCAACAGTAACATTACAAATTTAATAAATAGCGGATTTCTAAAAGCTTGAGTCAATATTTTTAAACAATAACATAACAACGGATTGAATTTTACTAATAACAATTTTCTACTACAATTAAGAAGGCTTGCACTAGATCGGAGGTTATAGAATGTTTACGACAAGACATCGCCATCTAGCGGCGGCGCTAGGAACTAAGCGGCGGCGGCGTCGTTGTCGTCGACGGCGGCACCTAGCGGCATGTACTCGAACAGCACCGCCTTCCGCTCGAAGCCGCAGCGGAACAGGTTCCAGGCCAAGTCCTCCGGGGTGTCTCCGGTCTGGTCGGCGCACTTTTCCAGAATCTGTGGCAAATTTATTAAATGATTAACTACCTGAATAGGTAGTTAACGCAAAGGGAAACTTCCATAAGATAATCGAGTGAGACCAAGACAGATTGCGAGCGGTGTGAGATCTCATGCCACTAACCTTAACTTACTAACATAATGTACCATTCACAGAACAACGAATAAATTATATACATACACTACTTTTTCCGTGGTATCACTACTCTAAATAATAGAGATGCAAGTATTGAACATTCTGATACTAAACGCGCTTACATTCCCCACAAACAGAGTACCATAAACGTTAATAAAACCGACCTTAGTAGCGTTCTTCCCGTCGGTCCTGTTGCCGAGCTTCGCCAGCAGCGCGGTCTTTTGCAGCTTGCCGTCCTTGGCAATGACCTTGCACTTGACGAGCACGCAGTACACGTGGCGGCGCAGCGCGGGGTCGTCCAGCAGGCGGCCCTGCAGCAGCGCGTCCACCACGCCCGGCTCCACCTGCGACTCCGCCAGGCACTCGCCGGAGTGCGCGCGGAACATCGCCTTCTCCTTCTTGCCCAGCGTCTGCACCAACAACGATGCTCAGTTGACATACCACCTACTGGGTTATTGTTTCCGGGACGACCCTACTAGAGTAGGTAATTGCCAGTTTTGGAAGTACCAAGTTCTTCTTCCTTCCTTCTTCTTTCAGCCAAAGACTAACCATTTACCATCGTAATATAAACAATAAACTACTGGCATTGGGGCATTGAGTATTAGAAAATTGGAAATACATTTCCAGCTATCATCCTAAAATCCATCAAATTAAGAAAACTACTCACCACACAGTCCTTGCATTCAGCGTTCGCCTGCAGACTGGAGTAGCTCGCCAACATGGCTAGAACTAGCGGATAAATCATCTCGGGACACTTGACCGGATCCCTTCGGAGTACGGCGGCAACTGTCGTCGGTGTGTGTGGTCGTCAGTATTCGTCTCGGCGACAGACACAGCGGCAGGTGAAGCAGCAAGTGAGCCAGCTGCAGCCAAAACAACGCGCGCAATAGCACTCGCGCGCGCACCGCTTCAGCCCGCGATTTATACGCGCGCGCATTCTGACTCATTCGTTCCTTGTACCACGGTACCGCGTTCGACGAATACACATCAAATATCTGCATAAAAATAACATTTCGCTAATAGTAGTCGCAATCGATCATCCCCTGCACATATTTAAAAAAAGAGTAATTTATTTCCTGTACATTATAAAATCCATATTATCCATTACCAACAAGTTGTGCTTTAACACGCCTCTTATCTTGTAAAACCTGTAAGGGCTCAGGTATGTGTGAAATTTGCCAATTAAGACTCCTCCAACCTGCTAGACTATCTAACCCTGTTACCCTGAACATCAGAAACACCTAAGATTGTCGGCTAAAACAAGAGCGGAGACACTACGGGCTAACTACCGTTACATGTCACATAATTTAGCTTAAAATAGCTAAATAAATTAAAATAATATGAGTGTAGGATTGAGATAAGATCGTGGTAGGGGCACAGTAACATGAGCGGCGGATGACACGGCGGGTGTTTGGTAAACACGAGATGGTGAGACACGGACATCCTGCGCCTCGCCACAACACGGCGACCGTCCGTCACTCCACAAATATTCATATTTAATACATCCCGCCAATATTTACAACACACGGTGACAATCCGCATGCTTAATAATATAACACAGCTACTGCAGCGGAGTCGACGATGATCCAATGGATGAAATGTGAAACAATAGATGGACCGGTGCACGACAGATTTGATTGTAAGCGTAAATAAAATTTAAATTGTGAAGATACAATGACGCTTCATTATTATATTCCGGACTTATCTACAAAACACGTTGAATTTAAAATTCTTCTAAATATTACCGATAATGCCACTCATGGATACGGAGGGTCTGGTCACATGTCACATCCATTCATCTATATTCTACGAGCGATGGGAAACTACGCGGTAATCGAGATGCATTGTTCTTAAAAAGCTTTTACCACTTTGCTCTTAACCAAAGTAAGAAAGCACGATTTCATCTACAAGATAACGATAATTCTAGTAGGTATGTGTTTGTACCAATTTGGATGCTTCGTGTTGCAGCGGAGTTGAGGAGCAACCCTCCTTTAGCTGTTTCTGCATCAATTGGGTTGGGATCACTTGTAGTCTGTTCTCCGCGAGGGCACTATGTTGTAACAGTAGATAATCAATAAATTTATAAATAACACTAAATATTCAAATTAGGTATCATGATATCTATAGACAGTAGAATTAGCAAAAACAAGACGATTTCATCAGGGTATCCCGTATGAGGAGACAAAGGGACAGAACTGTCTAATCCTATATGGTGGTTGTTGATTTTCTATGATAAATAGCTTTGATTTTTTTAGGGCTCCGTACCTAAAAGGTAAAAATGGAACCTTATGACTAAACCTCCGCTGTTTGTTTTCCGTTGCTGCTACAACAACAAATACTAAAAATAAAAATTTCCCCATGCAATTCATTCAAACGTACCTACCTACCTAATTTTCTTTTATAGATGATGGTACGGAACCTTTCGTGCGCGAGTCTGACTCGCACTTGGCCGGTTTTGTTATCTCCATAATTATCTTGATTAACTATTACAAACTCGGGTTTATCCGATTCGGCGGTGGAGGTAACTATTCAATCGTTCAAGCTAGTCAGCAGTTTCTATTATTTAGCAAAGCAGATTTACCCACATATTAGTATTG
>LGAG01001476.1:228014-240587 GCA_001278395.1 Lerema accius
TTAGTAGCGCTATTGCCAACTGGACCGGCCCAATGGAACCTCGAAGGTTGTTGCCAACTGTTTCAGGCGCATTTACTCCCTTTAACCAAATGAGAGTGAATCGTAATGTTCAATTGAATTAACCTGCTGGAGAATTGGGAGTATTAAACAATACTTCAACCCTGATGAGAGTGCTGTAACTGGTATTTTTTATTAATACAATGTAGTTAACAGCATTCGGTAAATATCTCCCGTTGGTATACGATTACGTTGACAGCTGGTGGTATTAATAAACTACAATAATAGCTCGATACAAAAACATTAGTTACTCGTTAGTGTTGTTATTGTATGTCGGTCAAGTTCAAGTTAGCTAGTCCGCGCTTTGTTGACTTTCTACTAAATTACAATATAATTTAAAGGTTTGTATTGACCTTTGTTAAAATTTTCATGACGTTGACGGTGTACAAACAGTTCATTTTTCACTTTACTTATCCTTACACTCAGTACACTGTGTAACGGTAGCAAAACGGTCGAGGCATATATTTTGACTAAGATGTAGAGTTTATGAGGTTAGGTCTTGTAGAATAAAGGGTTATAAGAATTGCCTGTTAACAACTTTATTGTATAAAAATATAAAAAGAATATAGGTTATAAATGCCTGTACGAAGCATTACATTATTTATAACTCAAGCATCTACGAGTATGTCAGCACTCCTAATGGATCTGCAATATTTAAGCAAACAGACTAGACGATTCACGTACCGGGTACGACCCGTACTCCACAGATATAGGAAGCTCCGAACTTTAATTTCATTAAAGTTTTATCTGTCGCTCTAAATGTATAGTAATTGTTTTGGCGATAAGGCTCCAAGTACGATACTGCGCGATACCGCCGCCCGTCGCCGTCGATAGCAGTGGATGGGACGGTAATTACCACTAGCGATAGATAGGGATAGATCCGTGTTCACAGAGTAACCAATACGTGTACCTGTGATATTCAGGTAACACACTGGTAGTATATTAATATTTGGATCCAAGTCGTTTGGACGATGAAATTGTCGAAAAAAAAGTTCTTGATTCGAATCTAAACTTATGGGATCATCGTTGTAGCCAGCTAAAACCTTCATATTATAATTTTTGTGAAAAGACTGCTTAAAAGAAAAGATCTCACCTCTTCATACAATCGCTACCAGCTGAAGGACAGTTTTCAGCAAAATTCCTTAACACGCTGGCATCCATTATTCCCTCTTCAAAGACTAGGTACTTTTTCATTTTCACCAGATACGGATAATATGCGGCTTAACAAAAGAAATACCTACTTTACGGTATATCTATATTAAGGATTCATTGTTAATAATAGGACCAAGGTTTTAAGTAAAATCATTTTCAGCTTACATTGAAAACATTTGAATGCTCTGAAAAATGAACAATACCTCGTTTTACCAGGTTGAGAAAAAGTATAAATTAAGCGTCCGCACAATTTACAGTGCCATTCCAAGCGTGTTATGTTAGTTATGCAGCTAGTTACTGACTTTTTACAGAGTTCTTACAGTAAATTTGAGGCTTAAACACTTATTTTCTAATAAACTCTTCATCCTTTTATAGACGCACACCGCTGGACCTGCATGTTACTAATTAGTTTACGTTCTCGTTCCTAATTAAGTAGTTGGTACAGAAGAATTTTAATAGGTATTCTATACTTTTTTGGGACTTAAGACACGTCATTGTGCAAGTATTACATCAATCCTCCACGCCACATACTTGTATGAATATAACTAGTTATAAGGGAATAATCGTTAACTAAACTATTGGTTCCTAAGACGAAATAAATGATTTGAATTTGTAATCAGAATTAACTTGAGAGAAGTGTTGATAATATGTTTATATTGGTACCTCGTTATCTAATGTTTACTCTATAATAAGATCGTATTGTCTAAAATTAGTTGATTTAACTTCAAATCCCCATTAGATTAGTATTATATCGGGTTACAAATATAAATAAACGTATCCGAATAATAAATAGAGTGCGTAAATGCCGCAGGACGTCATGTAACGCGTTGGATGTAATTGACATAACCCTTAATAATTAAGAAGTATACAGATTAGTCTATACATACAGGGTGAAATGTTGTAATGCCAATTGGGAATGGAGGAAATACTTTAAATATTGGTGTTAGTCATAGAAGTTGTATCACCATGGTAAATGAAACGAACAGAAATTAAAAAATACCATAACACCGGGGTGTTAAACTTGTATAAATAGTTTGAAGTTGTCTAATATTGATGATAATGATGATATTGGGTATATTACTAGCGGATTTCGTCTTCGGTAATTGTTTTAGTCTGGCAAAACTATTGTTGTCAGCGTCGTTGTCCAGCTCATCGACGAATAAAAAAAATAATAATAAATCATTTGATTTTAAATCGTTCCACGAATGTAGCGTAATTTTAAGTCTTTATAAATCAATATCATTACTTTCTATCGATATAAATTGTAACCAAATATTATAATAGGCACTTGTAACCACATAAATTACCAATTAATCACAAACATGCTACTGAATGACGTTACAATTTTTTCTGCGGTAAATGACGTAGGCTTATTATTTTCTAAAAATAAATGCTATCCAATAACTATTGTTAGTAAATTAAATGTACAAGGAATAGTTAAGGCACGGTTATACCGAGGCTAACGTTGAATTATATAATATTTTCTAGATTTGACCTCAACGGCTACCGACCCAAACGGCGCGGTTTCCGGGTGACCTCAAGCTAAGTGAAGCTGAAAACCTCAGATCTACGAATCCAGTACAATGTAATATTTAATAAATAAGATAATAATATTATTAATACCGCCCTGCCAGGGGTCCTGAGTTCAATTCCCAGTGAGGCAAAAATTTAATGGCGAGTTGAAATTACTTGTCTCGATCTGGGTGTATTTCTGGGGTTTTTATATTGCCTATGGCACCCACGACTCAGCCACCGGAGGTACATGTGTGATGTGTGTTCCACAGGGTGACAATGTTTGTTTGTAAGCAACGGTGGCGGTGGGAGCCGTCAGCCGGCAGCCGGCGGCCGCTATCAGGAGGTCAGTTCGCGCGGAATACACTCTGGAGCGGCCGTCACCGGCACCGGCATTCGACGTAGCCGCCCGCAACAACGACTACCTATTCGGACTATCGTAGTTTTATCGTAAAGTAAAAAAAAAAACAAAATTAAAAATTAGAAAAAAATATTTTGACATTCTGAAAAAACGTGCGATTTGTTTTCGATAGTTGAATTTTAAAATTCTGGAAAGTGATTTTTTGAAAATCGAAAAAGTGACTGACGTGTATGAAAGAAGTTGTTGTAAAACAAATAGCTGCTCTTAAATATACCGAGGCTTATATTAACGGTAAATACTTATTTTATGTACGCCAAATCCAACTCAACATTTGATTTAACAAAGTAGGTACCGACTTAACTAAACTTGCACATAAGACATAATTTCGTGTTTTGAATTAATCTTTCTGCTGAAACTGCATTATTTTCTTATAACTTCATCGTAAATGAACTTTTACTTAAGTCCGATTTACAACTTTCTAACCAAATTTTAAGTGACAGAACATCTTAATTTCTCTTATTTATAAGCCAATAGCATATTAAATTGTAAATAAACATTGTTATCTAAAAACAATGCACAAACCGCATGACACTTTACGGAGGCTTCTCGGCTGGTGCTAGCTGGTGATTGTGGTGCTAAAAAATGCCCTTCATACATCCAATGTTACACCTCAGAACGATAATGACTACACGAAATAATTCCACTAACTACCACTGACCTTACTACCTCTTAATAGGGTAACAAAAACAAAACATACTGTTTACCAAATCAATTTTTTCTTTTATTTTGATACCAACAATAACTTCCATCCCTACAATTAAATACCTTGTTACTCTACTCAAATGCACACTTAACTTTAATATTTTGTAATTTAATTTTGACTCTACAATTTTCTCTCCTTTCTCTATAAAGGTAGAAGCTTAAATACCATCAGTGTACAAGGACCTGCACACCTGAGTGTTTTTCATAAAATTTCCAAAGATGTGTGAGATCCAATTGGCCAGCATGGTGAACTATGGCCTGCAGTCTTTACATTATGTGAGGAGAGCCGAAGCCAGCAGTGACACAGTTTAATGTTGCGTTAATTCCAAAAGGCATTCGTTTTAACTTTCAGTTTATGACACATCCGTCTACGGGAAAACTATCACTTCGTTAATTCCCACCAATCTATCGTATTTTTATTAGTGGTCTGCACGAAATTACCCGAAAGTGTAGACAGAATTTCCAATGACATCGGTGAAGATATCAATTTATCGCGTCTCGATTTTAGGGTTGCCACAACTATAACAAAATAGAGAAAACACGATTATTCTTTCGTCTGAAATATTATAAGTTTCGGATAAATGTAGTTCTAATTCCTGATGTACGTACCTACCTACCTAACTGCGTCATACCAAAATTGGCAAAATTTAAAAAGTTTGTTTTACAGACAAAAAATAACTTATAACATCCTTTTTTCCTCTCTTCCACAAGTTATAAACAAGTAACATTACAGCAATGGTTGGTGATTTATCCTATAGCTAAGACGTGGTGGCGGAATCGCATAAAACCAAAAACTAACCAAAGCTTGGTACATTACGACAAGCGTATTAGTTATAAACAATACTATTATTATAAATATTCCGTCAGCAATGATAGCCCTGGTTGTGAATACAGAAGAACAGTTCGCGTTGAGTAATAGTAGGGAGCGACTGAAACAGGATTTAGCTATCTACCTACAAGTATTGAGCATAAATCAGAAAACAGTCGAGTCACTGTGCGTGCGACGCAGAGATTACATTATATTATTATCATACACAGTTACTTTTCAATAATTAAATATAGTGAAATACAAGTTAACTCGATGTCAAATATGTACGGAATAATATACAAAAAAATATAATTAGATATACTTATAGCTCAGTTGTGTATCGTATAAGTACTAACTATATTATTATTTTTTTTATTGTACTTAAACCCTGCTCCCCTATCTCCAATAGATGCTGAGCCTAATAGCTGCAGTAACGAACACCAAAGTCAAAAGTTATGAACCATCGAAATCGATGGATTATCGTCGCGACAGTGGCTAAATTGGCGTGATGCGGAGTATCAGGCGGCACGTCACTTAGCACGGATTACGGACATTTATTACAGCTAACGCGAAAATCGAGACTTACGGTACCTATTTTTTCAGCAATTTATTTGGTTTCTAATATTTTTTAGGATTTTCTGGAGTCTCGATATACATATATATATCTTCAATAGGAGTTGGTGCCAGCAAAGTTTACGGTTACGCGTTTTATTTCAATCCTTAGGAATAATAAAATACTACCGCGTATAGTTATTTGCTTCTACACAAAATATATGGGAACAAAAGTTTAATGGTTACATTGGCCGTTGAGCGCGGTGGAATGTACGCCCATATCAATAAAAATATATTTACAAGTGATCAAAACACATAAAAACGTTCCATCCCTTTCGATGTACAGCCGTGATAAATAGTCAGGGGCAGCCCTGCACATGACTAATGGTAAATTCGTATTATTTGTGAAAAGTGAAATAACAATTTTCCCGTTATAAACAAACCACAGTATCGGGTTATGTAAATCCCATGTGCTAAAGTACATATTAAACTAAGTAATATTTATTTTACCGTTGTTATTTGTTAGAAACCGATTCACGGGGCAATATAATATGCATAGATACATAGAAAGTGCCGGAAAACATTGCACCAAACTTGCAGAAGATCGTCATTCACAGAGCGATTACCTACATTATGTAAAGACATTTTGAAGAAATATTCAATGTACGTAATTTTTTTCCTTTGAATTTTATTATAGGAAAGATGATGATGATAACTACAAACAATAACAAGTGGTTATTAATTATGTTTACACAATATTTAGTGAACTCTGCGCAAAATTAATTGTATCTGGTAAATTACGAAATGACTATAGGTAAAGTTGAATATCGAAAATATGAATGCAGCGACAAATTATATTCAAATTAAATTAATGCAATTTGATAGAGATTACCAGCCGAACTGTAAAAAATGTTTAAGTCAACTATTTTGCGTGATTACCTACGCATAGTTGCCAGCAAAAAATTGATTAAATCTGTCAGCCGGAACTGGGTCAAGTGAGGGACGAACAGATCTCTTGAAGAAATCAAAAAACCAGTCAATCGTTCCAAACCACCTCGCGATATTTACCTAGAACAAAACATGTTGCTTGTTGACTTTGTTTGACTCTTTTATTGTGGCAGCTTTTAGTTAAATGTAACGAACAGTTTAAAAATATCTTCTACGTTCTTCTTAGCATCTTTGTGGTGAGGAACTCTTAAAAAAACTATAATAGGTATGCAAACAGCTGACCAAGTGACAAGTCTGGGGGGATGTTGACGCTATCACCGGGCACTCACACTCAGTGTAATCAATCATCCATCGATTCCTTGTCACCTACGTCCCGGCGTGCTTATTAACCTCGAAATGTCTCTTAATTCAATTTTCCTTATTGATACTTCTTCCTACACAATTGTTAAGTGGCTGTTACAATCGAACATGGCTCTTAATATTAGTTATATGCCAGTTCCCAATACCGAGAGAAAGATATTAATTTTTGAAATCATTTTCTAAGGTACCTAGTTGTACTGAATGCTACGCACTTCTTTTATTCTTGATTTTTTTTTAATTTTTTTTTAGTAATAAAATCTTTTTATGTTATCGTAAATAACGGGGAGCACGGAAGAACTTGGAGACATTAATATTTAACGAGGAAATATACGAATTAGGGTTCTGTAAAAGAAAAGTTTTTATAAACTTTTCGCAAATTTAAATGAGGTCTGTCAGGGAACTTGCTAACCTCAGCCAGTAAAATATAACGAGACAAGAACACGACGTTAAAGTTGGCCACGCTATGAATTACTCGTTCGTTCCTTTTCTAAAGTCGTCTTGTTCTAAATGTCCCTGTATCAGATATACGTATTTAAGTAATATTATCTCAGTAATTAACGTAATTTACTGTTTGATAACTTGCGAGAAGATTGCGAACACTGGCTTTTCATTACTATCCAACTAACGTTTTAGCTCATCAGGCCTAATAACAAGGATCGTTCATCCTAGTGAAAATATTCGATAGTTCATCCTTTTATGAACAAAAATCATTTAAACATTTAAAATCTCGTTTTGACTAAAACCTCGTAAAACTCCATACTCTAGCGATTCTATAGTCTCTAAGTCTTTTATTTGTACTACCTTATAAATTGTAAAACCTAACGTTTTATTGCGATTTAACCTTTCAGCATTCTGTATCAGAATATGAAAACATATTAAAGTATGATACATATACGCAGTCAACTGTATGATGTCAATTAATTGTCGTTAATTTAAATTCTATAGTTCTATGACCGTATAAAATCCATGAGTAATCTACCGCTCCTTTCCAGGGCGGGAGCTATGGTCGAAACAATCGCGAATTATCGACGACATTCCGCGGCGCGACGCTGACCGACTGCCGATGAGCCGCGCTCTCCGTGAGAACGAACAAAAAACGCATCAACATGGACGCCGTGTACCAGCTGATGAACGCGACGGGCGCGGCCGACGATATCTCCAACGGCTCGAGCTACAGCGCGCTGCAGCTGGCGGACGTGTCGAGCACCCTCGGCTACAACCTGACCAACTCCACGTGCGCTCAGAAGGTGACGAGGGGTCCCGGCGCATTCGGCATCCTCCTGAAGGTGGTGTACGCGATCGGGATCGTCGGCAACGCCGCGGCGATCGTCGCGCTGCGCCGAGGAGAGCGCCGCGTCAGGAACAGGAAACACTTGCTGCTGCTCACGTCCCTGGCTGCCAATGATCTCGTGGCTCTGGTGAGTTATGCAGCGATTGCTCAATGTCCTTAATTTGGCAAAGATAAATTCGGTGGCTTATACCAATGCCAGTAGATCCTTAAAAATTGTAACACTTAAAACACTCCTCCGTTGTGGTTGTAAGATGATGTATTAATTGCTTTACATTCTCTCATAAATCAGTTTTATCGTTACGATGTGCTTAAAAATATACACCGATAGAGACTCAGTGTATCTCTCACGCACAAGGAAATGAACATTGAATTTGCTACTTGGGACAGATATTTATTTGAGGGATCAAATTAAATGACTGTCACTTTTCTTAGGTGGTGTTGGCCATACACTATCTGCTTTAAGAAGCCAGCAGCTTAAAGCATTCAGTTCGCGCAATTGTATGAACCCATAGCTTCAAACTGCTCGTATGATTGTAGGACTGTACGCAACTGCTCGAGCCTACCGGCAGTGGTCACCGACATCATAAGGAATTGAGTGCGATACGTCCTCCTCGATCACGGGCAACAGACAGGAGAGTGGAGTGGAGTGTGTATTGTGTATTACTTTCAGGTGGGCATGATGTGCGCCATGCTGGTGTCGGAGCACGTGCCGTGGACGCGGCGCACGCGCGCCTACTGCGCCGCGCGCGTCGTGCTGCGCGTGTTCGGCGTGGGCAGCGTCTGCATCGCCGTCACCATGGCGCTGGAGCGGTACCTCGCGCTCACCAGGCCATTCTTCTATCAGAAGGTCAGTCTTACACGTTTATAACAATACGTAAAGGGCTTTACTTTTGAGCCGTTTCTATGCAGACACATTCGGTTTTGACGTTTGATATAGTTAAACACACACCACCACAGTTTGTATCATATACTGACTCGTCACGCACACACACATCTAATAGTTTATTTTTGGACATAATGAGTTATAGTTAAATTGCCACCTAGAAGTGGGTCCTCTAGTTTATTTTGTCTTGTAGCATAATTGAAATCGTAAAAGTTTGACTTTCGTGAAGGAAACTTTGTCTTCGTAGAGCTCGCGTATTTAGTTAGCACTTGTGAGCTACTTGTAATACAATCGTTGTTGTCACGCAGATCAGAATGTTAAATAAATGCGAAAGCGTATTTATCTTTGTTTTGTGGTGTGCAGTAAATAAAAAGTATCGATCTATTAATAAAGATAGCATAGATACACGTCAGTTAACTAGTAAAGTCCACGGCTTCGGTTGGTTACTACGAATTTAACGTGCTTTTTTAACGCTGAATATAACGCTGGTTCCTTAAAAGATTATTTATATCATCATCGATACGACTTCCTTAAAAAAAGGGACTTTTGAAGCTATTTATCAATTCAGTATAATATTGTGTCAGTGCAAAAACGCAACAGTTATTTTTTTTCATACCATGTTTTACTCTATGGTTATTAGACAAGGAATACATATTTATTACACGTAGGTATAATTAAACCAGATTGATTAAATTAACCCTATTAATAAGCTCGACTTGTTCTTATACCTGTTAGTAGCGCATAGAATAGTGCCTATTTATAATACTGCATCAGTATTAACTATAGTTAAAACAAGTAATCGGAATTCAGGAGTGGTAGGCGGTAGTAAAGTCAATTAGCCGCGACAGTAGTTATGGATACATATGTAATTATATCGCAGCAAATAGTTGCTTCTGACAACTTTGATAATAAGTAGCCAGTTAACACGTTTATGTATCAAAGTTCGGATACAATACATTACTTAAATACAATACTTAATGCAATTAAATACATTGTTTAGTTTCTTGAAGCTTAATGCTTATGATCTTAGCACAATACGGTACGAAGTTACTGTAAAATAATTATAATTGTTGGACAATCAGTTGTCGTAGAGTTATGTAAATATAATTCATGTACATTTTGCGCTATCTACAATAGTTGATTTGGCAAGCAAAGACCGAACACAAAAACCTTTGCGAGAATATAGGAACAGCGAAGCTATTCATCGTAGTTTTAGTTGCCTGTCGAAGGAAGGCTTATTACGAACGGGTGTAAGTACTAGTGTAGTAGATAGCACCGATACACTTAATCCATACTTGCTATTGCTACTAATCTCTAGTTATTAATTTATTCCGCCAGACGCGGCGGCCGGCTCCCGAGCGCTTAGCATGGAACTATAATGTGTTACTCGTACATGGAGATAATGAAACATGTTTACAATTTATCATAAGAATTCGGTCGAACTGTCACGTTTGTGTAAAGTGATCAATGCGGCTCATTAATTGCAGCAACTGTTTCATTTGATTTACTACAGCAAACAAACGAAAATGCTATTAGGAAATGAAAGAGATAACATTTTGACTACAATTTCGAAACCTTTTGTTAATCAGAGAAAACGAAAGAAAAAACATAAATAATAATTCATGTTACCTAAGTATTTATCCAAACTAATGTGTTCCTTATTTCTCTACGACATTTCTAAGTGAAATATTTCTATCGCCGCTACGCAAGTGGCATAGTGCGGCGCGCGGCGGAACATTACCACGAATTATAGTAACTTTTAACATGATAAACATGTAGTAGACATACAAATTAGCTACCACATGCAATTACACGACGTGGATCTTGTTAGGACTACAGAAGAAACATTTAATAGCTATACAAGTTTATCTTCACCGAAGACAGTTTTGTATCGTATTAATCAGCTCTACATTCAATTAGTTTGATAATAATACTTAAACATTAAGTGTTTTGACATCTTATGGACTGCCTGTTATTTAACCTCCTTATTTATTTATTATTTTTAATTCATTTAACATATTAAATGGCGCAAATGCAAATTATTTTTTGGAAGTTACGTTGAAAGGGATGTTTTTTATATATTTATGTAGACAATATGCAGTAAGTAATAAGTAAATGGAGATTTGTTCAGATAAATTTCGTACTAAATCCGTAACATAACAAACGAATGAAGGATAAACCGTCATAAAAAGCCCCTATGTTTTACATCCTACGAGTATTTGCGCTACGAGCAATATTCCGAGGCAATAGAGCTCCGAAAATTACAACACACTGAAACAATTCATATCCCTGGTAACAGATTTGTTAAAATTAATTAAACGAACGAATTAACTTAATGCTTCGATTCGAAGCTTACACGCAACGTCATGCGTTTAATTAAATTATAGAACTCACAATCATAATACATTCATTCCCTTGTAATTCTGGGCATCAATTTATTTTTGGCTCGCAAGTAATTATACCATTTACATCCTTAAATCGCTGCTTCGCTGCCTTGGGCACATAAAACATATAGGTACTTATTATATATAAGTATAAATAAATGTTATAGATTCGAGAGGAAATAAAAAGTTAATCCAGTATGTCGCTACGTATTTACGAGCGACACGTAGTTGCGTAATAATAAAACAACAATAACACCCACACTAGTAACTGCCGCGGGCCCAAATATTATAGCGAACTTAGGAGACCAGCAGGGGTCTTCGCGATCCCTGTATTTATTGATATGGGTACTTTTATTTACCAACCCTTTTCCTTGGACAGAAATGATTCGTTCCCGGAAACTGTAAACAAAAAGCGCGGCGAAAATTGCATCACTTGGGTACGTTGGATTTACGGATGCCGTTACCCAAATTGTCGGTCAAAAATTTTGAACGTAACAATAAAATCATGACTTTCTCCGGATGCTTATACACGTGCTATTAAAGATCCGTAATAAAGTCAAGTAGTTTTCGTCATTTCCGTCAATTGTCCGTCCGACTGTCAGGCTCTCCTGAGGGTGTGTTAACTAAAATGAAGAAGATTAACGTTTATATCAGATTTACTTAAATTTGTCGGTCATTTAAAAAACTACAACTACTACTAGGACATATCCGAGGAAGGCCAGAGCAATGTCAGCTCTCATCTACTTAAAAAATTGTAACAAATTGGCAATTATACCAGTTTCAGCTTCAAAGCAGACAAATGTTCAATTGTTTGGAATAATCGTACGGCCAAAAAAGAAAACTGGGACATTATCCTGCTAATATGGTCACTGGTTTAATGACACAAGTAGATACTAATGGGCAGTGTAGTGACGGCGGCCAATTATGTTAAGTAGAACAGAAAATGACGTAGGTACGTAAGTCACAACAATTCACTTTATTCACCTTAATTTACCTCAGTAGTGGTCGTAATTGGAATACATATTCAAAAGAATATTTGACGATTTTTTCCCTATTCTCTAAACCGAGAGATCAATATACGAACCCGACGCAAAGTTGATTCCAATGAGGTGCGAACTGCGTGCGGCCGCTCGATAGAACTCGTATAAAGTGCACAGAATATTGATTATGTTTTCAATAACAAGTATTTTTTACGGTTTTCCTTGTAGTTACTTCATAAAAATGATTCGAGGTGATACGTAACGTGTTACGTAATATTATTTATTAAAGCACCAATTGATGCTTATCATAAAGGTGCTAGTAATTCTGGTACACCTACAGGCTTTGTTTGTAGACTTGTGTTGTTGTGTATTGCGAGATTAGGAAATAGGTATTAGGTATAAATCTACTTTAAATATTTTTTAAACATGTGATATCAATTTATGATTAATCAATTTTTACTTGGGAGCTAGAGCCATTATCTGGCGCCCGCGCCGTCTCTCTTTTTTTTTCTTTAATTAATAA
>LGAG01001476.1:258617-283685 GCA_001278395.1 Lerema accius
TAATGCATTCCATATGTTCGTGAGACTTCATTCGTAATAACGAGTAAAGTTTGTCGATGAGAACAAATACGAACTATTGCGATGCGTCCTTCCCGTGTACGTAAGTATTATAATTGACAGATACTGCCACAGTGCCCGCTGGCTACGGCCCACCATGATTGTAATGTTGAAGTAACTGTAAAGTGTTTATTTTAGTATTGCTCCTCGTTGGCACTCGGCTTCGTTTATGACGAGGTTGTGAAGTGAAGTGCTCGAATAAAATAAATGAAGCACCAGTGAAAGAACGTTCCGTCCCACCGGTGAATGGGAAGCTCACCTACCATCAGAATAAAAAATGACAACGTGTAGACGGATTTCGTATGTTGCGGTTGTACTAGGGATCTTAATATTTTCGTTGATGGGCTGAAATGTTGAATGACGCTAACGTGGAACTTGACTTATATCACAGCAGTTACAAAACGGCGGCAGAATCTACAAGAGTATTTTCTCTGCTTTTATGATGTCGTGTTATCATTGAAGCTTTAATAAATCAAATAAATTGCTTCAACCACAGTTATATGATATAACAAGATAAGTATTATGTAAGTGTAAGTATGATGTAAGTGTAAATATAAAAAAAAACCTTTGGGCCTACTGTGGCAATGAGAATGCCAATACACCCAGTCTGAACGTAAATATATTAATATTGTAGGAGCACAAAATTCTACATAATACACTATTTTTATTCAGGATTATGGATATTACGCTCTCACATTAATTTTGCACCTGCTGTGTTTCAAATAACAAAAAATATTAATCGTATTAAAAACTTTGAATACCTATTGCGTATTTAATCGTAATGTACATATTACAAGTATGTATTTACAAAATTAAAAATTATGTTTTGTTTTCTAGTCATTGGTAATTTTGTAGACGTAAATTGAGATATTTTATGATAAATGTCTAAGCAAATGTATTTTCAATTCACAAATTTTTAGTTTTAAGAATGTTTTGATGAACTAAAGACCCGGCCAATCATTTTAATAATTATGTGATCTGATGTGTTTTGTACTATAAATAGTTTAGAATAATTGGATGTGAGTAAACTTGTGCCAGGGACCTTTCAACTGTATAGTAAGAGTGGATGCTCAACGACTCACAGTTGCAACCCTCGGTTGTTATTGATAGCCATAATTACAGATATTATGTAAGGCTCATTTAAATTGTTGCATTCACAAGACAGAAGAAATTGATCCTTTATTCTAGAAGAATCCACCATGGCGACCAACCTCATGTTCTATATTTAGAAAGCTAGCAATTTTATTATAATAATAATTATGAATATTGTGTTAATATTTATACAAATGAATTACTAAAAGCTTGCTTAGTCAAAGATGTTGATTCCTATATTTTAAACGTTGATATTTATTTTTAGGAAAATATTTTCATTCCATTATTTATTGCTTTGAATGCTAATCGACTTGCAGATATATAAATAGATAATTTTAATATAATAAAATTTATTATAAAGGAGTGGTTAAAGCGATAGCTTAAAATGTATCCTTTTATTGTTTTTTAATGCTATATTAATAAGGTTACATTTACTGACGTTTTATATTATATCATGTTTGTCTGTTTCTGGTTATACAATGTACTTATAGATAATTTTAAATATAACGTAAATTATAATTTCATACAAGTTTTAGTATAATATTCGATCATTATTGAAAATAGTAAAGCTTTATGTAACCATATGGATCATATTCCAACAGTTGTGGCAACTATTAAGCTATAAAAATATTGTATTGAGCTGTAAAACAACTTTAAAAATGAAAGTGTAATAGAATAATTTATCACCTTGCATTTATTTGATAAAATATGACAATATGTAAGAGAATGTTTACGGCTTGATATTATCTTTAGATAGATTATTATAATGATGGATGTAAATTATGTTGTAACTAGTCAACTGCATTTAGCCACCTGCTGGTGTCGATAGGAGCCGGCGTCACTGGTGTGGTGGAAGCGGTACTTGCGTTGATAACATTGTTTATCATGACAACATTTTAGAGCCCTTGCACACGACGTTTTCTGAACGCCCTGACGACGCGTGTTTTGTCGATACATATGTGCATTAGATTTGCGTTCATGCCACTTCCTATAATACCATCTGCACCAAAAGCGTTTCGAATATGACGTGAAAGTACAGAGGCCGCGTCGTCGTATAAAAAACACGTGTCGTCGGCGCCTTATGAATACGTCGTGGGGAAGGGCTCTTACTTATGCTAGTGTTATATCCTGCTTCCATTTACACACAGAAGATATATGTGCCAGTGTTGACTCTAGCATGACAGTGAGCCCACTAAACAAGCTCAAGTTCTTGGTTTACATAGATAATTATGTCCTCTTTGTTTAATACCCACCACAGGAACATTGACTATGTCTGATAGTTGAGTTGTAAGTTGTATTCTAGGAGTGTAATATAGATTGCATATTCTATATAAACTGTGGTTTTATTAAAATAACATTGCACAAGCACTGCTTTCATAATGTTTACAAATAAAACAATAGAAACACAATGTAAAGTATAATATCTGTAAAATAAATTATATAAATCTGAGCGAGCAGATGTTTATTAACAGTATCACAGCTCTGTGACCCTCTGGCTGTCTGCAACCAGCTCTGAGTAAGTCGTTCCTCACAATGACTTATTTGTCAACTCATCATAGCTACAATTTAAACCTTCACAGTTTCTTTATCCCTGTCTTCGTTGCATAATTCTTCAGCTTCTGCTTTTAACTTTTCCTGAATAAAAATAAAATTGAATATGTTAAGGACATTTTTAGGTATTCATTTATAAAGTGGTGAATTGTAATAAGTACATTCACAACCTATGTTAAGAACATGAAAGGAAATAAAGTTAATAAATTCCAAAAGAGTAATTAGATAAGCTAAATTTTTAAAATGACTCACCAAATCATAAATCACCTTGACAACGAGGGAACAGCTGGGGCAAGTCGCAACTTCTTCTCCGGCCAATAATTCATCCTGTAAATATACTACCTTTATAAGTATTTAAAAAATTGATTAAAAGGCCATCAAATACTGTATTAGCCAAACGATAACACTAAAATGCGTAACTTGTTTCTAACCTTGCTAATTTGAAACCGGTCTCCACATGGACAGGGATAGTAATACATTTCCTCATCATCGTCGTATTCGAAATCTTCGATTTCTATTTCATCGTGAAATATAGTCATTTTATTTGTAAAAGTTCCTTACATGTATTTATTTATTACACGCAATAACATCACAACACAACATGCTTTTCGTTTGCGTCCGTCCGACAGTAATTGAATTGACGTTACGTTATCTAATAGTTGACGGCTGTTGACGTCACGTTGACTGTTATTTGACAATAATGACAGTGACAGATGAATTGACATTGACTCTAGCTCGAGCACAGACATAATATGTTTGTAGGCTCTGTGTGTAGTTTGTGGTAGACTCGAGCTACGAGCTTCGTAACGAATATTGCAGTTAATATTAGTCAGAAGTATAATTTTCCACGATATACTGATAGCGTTGTATTTTTTTTTCGATATTAGGATTACAAAACATTATTTGATGACGATGATTATAGATCAGCGTACGATATCCCCTTATAAATTACTTTGATCTATGCGATACCCTGTACTCGTTATTATTAAGTATCTGTTAAATCTATATTGCTGTTGTAGTGGTAGCATTGATTTTTATACGTCACGTCACATATTTATGTCATGTCAGACAAGTCAGGTTAAGTCACGTCATTCATTTTATTTTTGTGTGAACGAGGATGATCGCGGTGGTCTTGATAAAATTCTTATAAATTTATTCAATTGTGGTGCAGTGAGTGAATTTGTGTTTAAATTATTTGACTGGTAGTTAGAAAAATAAAATTCAAATATGTTTAGCTGGCTGAAAAAAGAGGGCGAAAAGTCCGAAAGCATCGACAATGTCGTGGAAGGTCTCAAAAAGATTTATAAAACTAAACTATTGCCACTCGAACTACATTATCAGTTCCACGATTTCCACTCGCCACAGCTCGAAGAACCGGATTTCGATGCTAAACCAATGATACTTCTCGTAGGGCAGTATTCTACCGGTAAAACCACCTTCATCAAATACCTTCTAGAAAGAGATTTTCCAGGTATTCGAATAGGCCCTGAGCCTACGACTGACAGGTTTATCGCCGTGATGTTCGACGAAAAAGAAGGCGTAATACCCGGCAATGCACTCGTCGTCGACCCTAAAAAGCAGTTCCGCCCTCTAAGCAAATTCGGAAACGCCTTCCTGAACAGATTCCAATGTTCCACTGTAGCGTCGCCGGTGTTGCGCGGCATTTCAATAGTTGATACGCCCGGTATTCTATCCGGAGAGAAACAACGAGTGGACCGAGGGTACGACTTCACCGGCGTGCTGGAGTGGTTCGCGGAGCGCGTCGATCGCATCATCCTACTGTTCGACGCTCACAAGCTAGATATATCAGACGAATTCAGGAGAAGTATCGAGGCTCTGAGAGGCCACGACGACAAAATCCGCATCGTGTTGAATAAAGCTGACATGATCGATCACCAGCAGCTCATGCGAGTGTACGGAGCGCTTATGTGGTCGCTGGGTAAAGTGCTGCAGACACCCGAGGTGGCCCGGGTGTACATTGGCTCCTTCTGGGATCAGCCTCTCCGCTATGATGTCAACCGAAGATTGTTCGAGGATGAGGAACAGGACCTCTTCAGGGACATGCAGTCGTTGCCGCGAAATGCTGCCCTACGAAAATTGAATGACTTGATAAAGAGAGCCAGACTTGCGAAAGTACATGCATATATTGTTAGCGAGCTAAGAAAAGAGATGCCTTCAATGTTTGGAAAGGATGGCAAGAAAAAGGAATTAATTAAAAATCTGGGCCAAGTGTACGATCGTATCCAAAGGGAACAGCAGATTTCTCCGGGTGACTTCCCAGATATTAAAAAGATGCAGGAGACTCTAGCTAACCACGACTTTACAAAGTTCCACCCACTGAAGCCTAAACTTCTGGAGGTGGTGGACAACATGTTGGCGACGGACATCGCGCGGCTCATGGACATGATCCCCCAGGAAGATGTCAACGTTGTCACGGAGCCCCTGATCAAAGGTGAGTGATGCTTGTTTCTTTATCTTCATGTTGGCAACACTCCTATTACAGGATTTTTAATATTGACATTACTTTAATACTTGCAATGTCTAATGTCTTGATTAATTAAGGTTATATAATCAAGTTTGCTGTGCAATATGTTAAGTGCTTTAACCCTTACAGCCACACAACTGCTGTGTGATAAAAGATTATCAAGTTTAGTCTGAAATACAACACAAAGTCATTTATTAATCAATTGACATCTGAATCTTTACTGAAATATATACCCATACCCTAGTAAATGTGGGTAGGCAATATGAGTGAACTAGTGTCTAGAAATTCCATTTAAAAAATTTGTAAAGTCACATGACTATTTTGCCCACTGGCATTTTTGATAATATTAAAAATCATTCTATCAATTGTATTTGGTACAAAATCTTACACAATTCTAAGATGACTGATGATGAATTGTTTAAAAATGTTGTATATTCAATTGATAGCAAGACCATACTTGTTCATAATATGTTAACACTTAGACAAGGTTGAAGTTATTATACCGTGAGTGTGGCAGGTATCTACTGTTCCTTAGCGAGGAGTAGATGCCTTATCAACAGATATTGACCTGAATAAGCACACTTATCAAGCTGTGAAACTGATAACGCACACCACAAAATTCATATCTATTAGCATTTAGACAATCCCTAAAATTAGATTGTGCATACTTCGGCTTTGGTGACAGCATAGTATGTGCTTAGGTCATGTTTTCGGTAAACTTGAGTTCTTTGTAGATCTAAACTGATAACAACAGATACTAAATAAATTTTAAATGTTTATACTCAATACAAAATACACAACACATGTTTTACTTCACAATGACATCTCTTAATTCTAGTATGTATAGAATGTTTATTATTGAGCACAAAATTTTGCACACAAAAGTTAAATATTTACATTGAACAAATACACTTTATTATGCAAAATTACTTTACAAATTGTGCTATTTAAGTTATTTTATTATTTAAGTAATTTATAACTAAATTTTTATGTTATTATGGCTTATTAAAGAAGCCCAAATAATGTTAAGTAATAATGTTTAAATCACAATAGATTAGTAATGTGGTTATATTATTAGGTAATGTTAAATTTCCAATTTTCCTCTACACATGAAATTACAATACCAACATTCACTAATTGATCACAAAATTGTCAAATGTATTAATATTTTTCATGAATCACTTGGTATTTTTATACTATACTTAGTAGCTGACACTAGATTTTTTTTATTATGGCCAAATCTATTTATTGCCCTATACATCTTCTTCATGATTAATGCTACAGCTTATCTAAATAAAGTTTTGTATATGGGGATGACTATGTACATAATGACATTCTGCCCAATTTTAATCCAATTACCATTGATCAAGATAAATGTAGCATCCTATTATACAGTAGGTAAATTTTTCTTTTTTTCTGCATTAATAAATTTTAACCGATATTCTGTGCCTCGACACATAAACTGACCTACTCCATGTATAAAAATATTTTTCTTATAATCATATCAAATGTGGCCTAGATAACATAGGTGAAAGTTAGTTGAAGGTAATTGCAGATCAGCAGCTGCAATAGCAATAGCTTTGTTTGTACAGTAGTAAGTTCACAAGGTGTCACAGAGTGACGACAGGCGTCAGGTAGGTCGTTGAACCGCGCCGCGGCCTACACTGGAGCGACATTATAGAGACAATTAAAACAATAGCCGAGGAAGTACGCAGGAGGCACGCGATGCTGCGGTATTAATAAAAATACCATTGACTAGACACAGTTCAGAGGGTTCAAACTGTGCTAGGCACATGAACAAATATACTATTGGTAGGTAGGTCTAACTTCAATATGGTATAGGTACTTCTGAAGCAGTGGGTGAAAACCAAACAATTCTTAAACCATGACATATATACAAAAAGGATAGTATTGTTTGTATAAAAATACATTTTCTAGTTGATACACTATTTACTTTGGCTACCTATTCAATATCTGATGAATTGTTTCCAGTAGGTAATTCTACTAATTTGAATTTCGTTTTTCAGCAGAAGGAACCTCAAGTTGTTAATGTTTATGTAGGTATAAAACCACTATAAATGTTAAATGTCGCTCCTGCTAAAATAATTGGCTGCTAGCCAGTCCCAGTGTTTTACATTACATTACATACATATACCTATCTAGGTAATCAAATACAAACATACCATGCCATTGTATCAGTATCAGTAGTTAGTTGAATTTAATTATTAACATTAACAAGCGCTGTATTTAGAACCTCATATTTTCATTGAATGGTAGGTGTGAAGTAGTGCTGATGACTAATGAAGTATCAGTAATGGTATAAAATATAAGTGTGTTCTCCAAGAACACTTCAGTTTCAGCTCCTTGAATAATATTTTTTAAATCTAATTACAAAGTAGTACTTATCTATTATAACCATATATACAGCAGTTTGCTAAAAAATCGTGCATTAATGAAAAAAAAACCTTGACCGAGTTACGAATTGACCGATAATGATCTTATTGGTTATGTTAATGTAATTCGTACGACAGACAGAAGTTGTAAAACTCGTAGACGACAATGAGTGGCGCGCCCTCCCACTTAGATGAATGACTTAACTTAATCTTGTTGGAAAAACACATCTAAATTCCAACTACCTGCCTACTTAAAGCGCTATTATCTTAACTATTCTATGCATCGTCGGCGTTAGACGTGGGTTCTGAAACTTGAAGTATGAACCCCATAACAAAATATAATTCTGGGAATTACTCGGTCTACGTCATCAATGGGGTGATCTTCACCCTCTGAAGCCAACTTCAGAGGACTCCCTTTCCCCTGATAATACATCATCAAAATTAAACTAACAACGAGTGAAAGCAAATAGTAAATTTCATAAAAATAGTGGATAAGTTTTACCACAGTTTTGTTATTACTATCAGTACCCTAATCGCTGTGTGTATGACGGAATTTTTAAGCGACGAAAGTATTGATAAACTGATATTTTTTCGTTTCATTTAGAATGTAGGTCGTTTTCACCGCCCGCAGTGTCACTCGTTTGCCCGGCTGTCAGCCGGCCCGCGCGGGGCGAGCCCCGGTCAAGTTCAATGGCACATCCTATACTATATCTACTTTTTATTATACTCACTCGTATTAGATATGTTCGGCTCTCTAGAGGTCGCATCAAACCCTCATACACTTTGCAATAGATACCAAATGATTTTTGTTATAGAAGACTCTCCTTCCGTTTTTATTTAACTAAGTTTCTCATTCTTAAGGTCAAGTTAAAGACGATTTAAGTAGGTATAGAGTACTTCGTAAACGCCTTGTAGCTGGTTTTTCTTAGCGTTTTTATGCAACTTTAATGAATATTTTCAGTGCCTAGGTCTTTACTTTTATTGTCTAATTCCATTCATCATGAAAAATGTTGGCAACTATTTATCTACGTTAGCCAAATACAGCGAATTAAAGAGTCACGAAGTAGAGCACGGTTACAGAGAAGACCGATGTAAGACATTAGTTCATGACAAGAGTGACGTCATCGATCATTAGGTGTGTTCCAGTTCTAGCGCTTAGTCAGATTTTTTCATCCAAAATACAAATCGATATTTTCTGGCTCTACGTGAAGATATAACTGCCCTGCCCATCAGTTTATTATAAACGGGACCAACACACCTCGTTAGAATGCTCTAAAAGATTTTAGCATGAACTTTTAAAGACGCACGACTTAATTTCAATGATCCCCTTTGCCACATCACATGCACAACATTGGTGCAATTTGGACGACGTAATAGCTGACCTCCATTGTTCACAGCGCCCTCTCCATTCATTGTGTTGTCTCCTAGTAATTAACGGTGTGGTGTGGCTTTTAAATAGTAGTATGATTTACATTAACTGCTCCAACGTGTTTTATCTGCTAGATGTTAGATAGATAATGTTATACTGTTGCTCTGCTGACTGATTTAGATGTGCTCTTCTTGATATAGTCGAATTACTTTTCGAGAGGATAATATTTTAGAAAAAATGACCTTGCCTTTATTCCTTACGTGTTACGTCGTGGTAACCATAGAGAGTAATTTAACTTTTATCAGCATAGTTAATATGATGATATCTGTTTCTGATAATAGCCATTTGCAAATCTGAACTCAAATTGAATGTTATCTTAAGAGGTAAAAGAATGACTGCACTAGTGTTCCACTTTTTATTTCATGATGAAGTGTAGAAAGTGTATCTGAGCCATTGTGTTACTGCAGTCTGCACAGTAAACCAAACAGCATCTCGAATTTCAATTTCAAAATTGGTTTATATTTGAAATTCAATACGTTAATTTCATTTCCTTTCCTTTTATTTCCTCACAACTTGGATTGAACGATTAAATATAATCAGTTTATTCTGATCGATTTTTCCATGCCAATTCTTAACGTTAACATGTTTATAAATTTTTTTAGCGTCTTATTGAAATACAGTTAGTAAGACATTGTTAGATTTATTACAAAGTTCATTGTAATATCTACCATATTTGTTGTAATTATGTTAAACATCACAGTTTTGTTTATGCAAGCCATTCATACGACCTTGATCGTGTGTGACGTCAATACGATCGACGGCAGCCAGACGTGATGTGTGGTCGCTGCCACCCGTCAGCTATGTGGTACTACTGTCGTCACGTTCTTCACATCGTAACCCGGCCTTGCAATGATCACTTTGAGTTGTCGACAGTCTTCTAGCAACACAATCTCATGTTTACTGACAATGCTATTTGGTGTCCACCAAACAGCGGTCGACTATAGGACGTGGGTTTTCGTAATTGTTGATCTCTAGAGTTTAATCCGTGTGTATATCATCGTTAATGTTACCATTCAGTTAACCGCGCCTTTTGCCACATAATGACAATTGCGAAATAAGACCGAAGATCTTTCAAAAATAATTTTATTTTTTATAACATATGTATTAAACAATATAATGTATATTATATTGGTAGGTGGTAACTCTGTGATTCCTCTCATATACCATACTCTTACCCTGTGTCATCACAGCATTCTGTGTCGCTATGACATTAGTAAGTCTACAAACGTATCATCTTGCTGAAAGTCGCCCGCACCGACGATATCTACAATATCTAAATGATACGTGGATGTTACTCATACTTATCGCGATATCGTATCCAGTGTGAACTATAACGTGATGTACTCGTAGGTACATACTTGGCGTAGACACACTTGAAACTATTCACTGGCGCTCCATAAATTCCACTTTATAAGATAAGGCACATTTATGGGAAATGCTACTGTGAAGTAGGTATACTGTTATTTCTGCTTTTAACGTCGCCAGTTCGCTAGATTTGCAGTTACCGAAAAAAGTCCTGAAGATTCATTTACTTGGGCGATCGAAACGAGAAGTCGATATTGAAAACTGATGTTTTAATAAGTTCTTTAAGATTCTTTAAGTATAGTTTAAATATTAATTGATTTGACCCATACTCTCGTTCCAGTTCGTCGGCTAGTATCAACTTATAGTATCTATACCAGTGATCGTCATCATTGAGTCATCATCTTGCCGCGGCACATGATAATAGTGATCGCGGATCACGGCCTGTTGTCGATTCATGATTGATTCATTAGCTATGTATTATTAACTGCTATTACTGCATGCATTATGAATGTGCTTTGTCGATTATTTATGTTTTTTTATCGTGCTTCTTCGCACTAAACGAAGGTGTGGGTTCTTCTTCATTAGCATTCTTGTCACCTATTACGAAGATCATTTAAATTAACTGTAAATATAATTGCTGTTAATTTGTCACAAAAAATTATCAGTGTTTTTATTCATCAAGCAAGATTATGATCACTTGTACCTGGAAGCTTGTTAGTCGCAATTCGCAAATACAATACTACTTTAGTATTAACAAATGCAATGGTTAGTCTAGTTTTCACGGTCGCCTAGTCACCATAATCGCTTGTGAGATCTAATGACAACTGTAAAAGCCTAATTTATTGTGAGGTCTTGCGTTCGGATGGAAGCCGGATGGCAGACGTTTATAGTAGTATAGTATTTCAATTGTGGAGCAGTCTAATTCGTTTATTGCATTAGATAGCTAACTTTGGTTACGGCCTTCGAACGGCGTAAATAAGAACTTTCGACACCGTGTTTCCGGGTTGCCTCTAAATGGCCTTCCTCAGTCATAATACAATGAATATCGGATACAGATTGCGTGACACTTATTTTTGAACGAATATTACATTTCTTTCTTCCGGGACGTGAAGTAAGATTTTGAAATATTCCTTCCAGCCAAATCAGTTTTAGATATGTATTTTAAATTTGTGTTTGGCTGCTAATAAACGATATCACGTGAACAATTAACAAAATTACCCAGACTCGTTCGATGATAACAGTGTACGTAATGTGTAATAATGTACTTACATAGAACAGATATAAAAGTGAAGTGAATCACTGATATGCCTGTCCATGTGCCGGTGCGAACACATTAGGAACAATAATATAGCACAGTACAACCGGTCAGTTATATCGGTTTATACCAATAAAATCGAATTTTCGTAGGAATGTACTCGTCGTTGAAACGAAAGAAGCAATCAAGACATTCGAATTGAGAGTAGCGTTTTTGTTTTCAGCGCTCAAGCTGCGCGCTTGCAACCATATTGTAGAGTCCAAAGTGCAATATTTATTCACGGCAATTCCTTCATCAACTCCTAAACATGCAATTTAACCATTTTAACTCACGTGCTGGCAGAACACTGCAATGCAACGGTTATTTGCTTTTCTTTTAACTAGGCCACCGTGAATTCATGTGTCATGAAGTCTTGATAAAAATGAAAGCGCTGCAACATGAGAGTGCTGAATTTCAGTTTCCATGAAGCTGGTACTCTGTATAGTTTATAGTCCGCATGGGTGACGCTGCGGCCGGTGTCCGGCATGTTGCCACACCTGCGCTGGCGCGGCGACCTTGTGTATTGTATTGTTGTTCAACTGGACACTTTTCATCCGCGTTGGGGCACTCGGAAATGAATGCTCTGATAATCATTGTTTGTATTGTGGCCCAATTGTATAATTGAAAATTTCATTCAAGAGAATTTAGTATTTCGTGAAGGTCCAAGAAATGTCATATCGTTGTTTGAGAATTTTCTTAAATCTTGAAATATTACTATTTTGTCAAACCTTGTTCAATCAAATTTTTACAAGTATTTTCTAATAGTCTGATGTTTAACGTGTGGGCGTCATGGGGACTGTAAAACAATTTACCCCATGATATTCAATTATTTTTTGTAATGGAATGTGATTTCTATTATGACAGTACCTAACATGTATATTTTAAAATTTGGGTCCAGTTGATAATCTCAACATTTCCAAAAACAGCATTTCAACCAGCGGGCAATTCAGTGATCTACGATCAGATTAATACTAAGGCTAGTGTTTTGTATTATAGTTTTAATGTTCGGGATTTTCTGTGTTATCGTTCTTACTCGCAGTATGATAACATTTACATCGGACTTACGATAAGTGTATAACACTGAGTAATACTTTAGTAATCGTGGAAAATGATTAATATCCAAAAAGTTGGAATTTAACAACGGTTATTTAATCTATAAGAATTAGAATGGTACTTTTGTGGTTTTTATTTGTAGTTGCAAAACGCACGCAGGATCGAAAAATCTAGTTAATATGGTTGAATTATGATAGAAGCAGTCCACAATCTTTTGACATTTTGCTTCATTCAAGATGCAATTTTTACAATCCAATTCTATGTGAAATCTTTAGTAGACTCAAATGAAGATTTCTCAACAATTCGATAAGTAGCTTTATAAATGTAATCTTAGATTCTGTTAGTAAAACACATAGTAGTTTCATGATCACCATCGCTGATTGGTGAAGAGAGAGAAGTTTGATAATGACGACATAAAGAGATTATTGTTTCCTCAAGGAGGCGAAATCATGGGCGAGGTGATGGATCGCCTGCACGCCAACCGCGGCTTCCTCACAGGTACGTCTGGTCCTGGGGGCGGCCATCTTACTGAGACACACGGTACTAATCACAGACAACCATTCGCTGTGAAACTTTAGTAGAACCTAATTGAAAATCCACAATTTCTATCAAAACCAAATTTCAAAAATATATTTTAACAAAAGTTATTATGAAAAAGTAGCGAGGAGAAAAACTCCTATTTCGGGAATATTATTTGAATTAAAAAAATTACTGTAGTATGTAGTTCGTGAAACTTTTTGATCGTTTTATAGTTTTCCGTGTGGTCTCAGTAGGATTACCAGTCTTAATGTTTGTGTCGTGGCTCACGCTGGCTATCCTTCACCGCGCTGGGCGCCGGGCAGACTTTGTTCGTCTTCTTTCCTGTTACAGACATATCGCTAGCTCTTCGGATTACTTTTACACTTTAGTACGTCCAGTAGCCTTTTCTGTGCTTCTCGAGCTAATGTCAATTACCTACTTTATGTTATAAAGTGTTTAACCCATATAACCTTGTAACGGTTATCAGGAGCGAATATTTCTAATTAGGGTTTATATATTTTAACCGTCAGTATCTATGTATGTGGGTAAGCACCAATGTTTATCAAGTTACTAATGCACCATTAACAAGAATTGTGTCATAGGGTAAGGTCGTAACCGTAGCTTAGTCATAAGCATTAGTTAATTATCGTAATAACAGTTGTTAGCTTATTTTGCTTCCAACAATTATCTACCTTTTTACTTAACGAATTCTTTAATGATCACGCAACATATATTTAGTTATTGATCAATTACTTATGTTAGCTTAGCTTAGTAAGTGTATGTAAATTTTTATAAACATTTCTATAGACAGTGAAATCTTACAATCGGTTATTTTAGTCGATGCAGCGATGAACTCCTCTGCTTTTATTGGCAAAACGAGTAGCTCATCGGTGTTTTAAATAAATAGTGTCATCAACGAGAGCTAGTTTGGCATGAGTCAGTCGTCACATTCGTCGTCACTCGCCGGGTTCGACGGAGCATCGAAGCTGGAACGCAGCGGGTCGGCTGCGCGCCGCTAATGCGGATATGTAATTTGGGGCGAAGCGGATACTAACTTGCGCATTGTCCACTTCATCCACTTGTCACGGTTCTGAGCCGTGTTCGTTAAATGTTGCTTGTTGTTGCTTACGAGCTATTGTGTAGTAGGTTCGTATTGATTTATTGTGGATAAGGCTCTTTGCCGTGTTATAACGTTTAACTTATTAAAATTTTCCTTATCAGAATAAGGCATCGGCTATTGCATGCCATGCAAATATACGTACTCTATTTTCGCGATAAATTTTAATTAATTGGCTTCGTCGAATGCAACATAATGAGTACGCTTATGTAATTTACCTTCAAAGATTGAGCGACGAGCGATATGAGATAACGTTTATGGAATTTCTTTCAATAGTCGTGTCTTCGAGTACCTATCGTGGAATCGTGACGTGACATGGCAACTGGAGTTGGCGTAAATTATAATCAATATTGTTATCGCTGATACCTAGAACAATTCACGTATTTCAAGTGGGTCAGCCGTCTGGCGACGTACGATGAAGTCACATTTAATTTATTATTTTTGTATAACTTCTAAGTAAATGACTGCAGCATAAACTCGTGTGAAATCATGAATATCCTCTTTCCTAAACCTCCACAAGGTTTCTTCTCTAAAATGCTTGAAGTCCCAAACCATATTCAGGTTCGAAATACGTGTTTGACATGAGATTTATCCGCGGCTAGGCGCTTCCTTTGTAGTCGTCTTTGATCGGAATTGGCTATCGTATCATTGCTGCCAATGACCATTTGCCTTCCGCTATGTCGTCGGCGGACTTGTTCTAATCCCTGCATGTATTAAGTACGGCGTGTCTCGATATGGAGTGACCGTATTGCGGCGACAATGAGAGCGCAACCGATACTTTCGCCGTGCGTCGTCGCCGCCGCCTCGCGCCGCGCCGCCGCTATCGCGTTCTATCTCCATGTATGCTTTTGTTATTCTAATTTATACGTGTATTAAATATTGTTATACATGTAATTAATCTCATACATATTTTATTTCACGTAAGTGGTTTCTTTTCCTGATCAAAAGATAAGTTGGGTAAGTTTTTGGTCGTCACAATTGAATATTTACAGATAGCCTCGTTTTCGGTTTAAAATATCTGTCGGATTTGTTATTATATTAAAAGTTAGCATCCTTCAGGTATTTCCTCATTATCGAATGCTTGAAAGACATTCGCGTGTCTGTCTACTGGTTGCATCGTCTCGCCACGCCAATCGAGCCGCACTGAATCTTGCTTGAGGTTATGTAACATTTTACTTAACAAATTCATTCTACATGCAATTTGCTGCGTTGTTTCGTTAGGAATTTCCGACGCCTCCAATTTCTAACAAATACCTGTTATTAGTAGAAATTGCTCGTGCTGTTCACAGTAATTAATGGAAAAAGCAACGGGTCGTCAAAACTCTCATGACAATGTTTGTCTAATTACCCAAATGTAGTGCAGAGGCTATTTTATTATCTTATTTTTACTATAGATGTATTTCTGAGTTTCTTGACTTATCTGCAATATTGCCCGTTGTAAAAGCGGATTATGTGTCTAGGAAAATCAGCTATTGTTAATGTATAATCCCTACCCAAAAGTATTTCATTTTGAGTTATAGGTACCTATTCTCTTTCAGATTAAATTTTATTAAAATCTATTTGTGAAACTTATCAATAACTGCCGTCTACTGGTACCTATTCTCATATAGATCGCCGACTGTTTTTTGTAGTTGCATGTTTATGCGCGTGACAGTTAATTGTGTCGGGGGCATTGTTCCCACGTCCGCCGTGACATCACTGCGATCACTCTCGGACACATCTGAGCAGCATCCATTGTTGTGGCTGCGACCGGCGACCAGCGACCCACTTGCCGTCAATGACGACCATTGTGAGCTCGTGAGCCTGCACACTGCACCCGCACCGTCCCATTGTCTCCCTTTGTCCTCCCGCGCTCCGGTTCGTCCCAATCTCTAAACACTCATTGACCGATGAATCAGCTCACTGTGTCAATACCGACATAATAATGAATGGGCTCCGAGTGACATACTGAACTGACCTCACTGGGCCGCCAGGACTCGTCATATTTCAATAAATTATGTGAATGATTATAATACCATTCGATAACGATACGTCTTCTTAGATTACTCCTTTTCCTTTAAGCAGTTAGAAACTGATAATTCTATTAGTGTTTGAGTATTGAGATTCATTGCAAAGAACTCTACCTCTACTCCTGGAAGCTCTGATTGCAAATTCTCACATTTCGAGCTTGCTTAGAATTATTATATTCTTGTTAAAGGATTTCATAATTGAAATTGTAAGTAATCGTTTGTAGAGTACATTGTTATGTTACGTAGCTGCAAATTTCTATTGAAAATAGCGTTCGGAAGTGCGATAACAATCGCCGGATCGCCTGCAGACTGCTGGAATCATTCGACCGCGACTGGTCGGGCTACACTACACTCCACATTTGTTGTTTACGGCATTCACTGCGTTGTTAGTTGGTACTTACATATTTTCATGTCCCGCACCTTCCATCATCATATTTACTTTGAATGGCAAGTAGCTTAAAATTTGAATATTGTGTGTAAATTAAAAGTGATCTGGTGCTCTGAGCAGCGATTAAAACTGAAATAATTACTACATTATCATTGAATGCCGTCAGTGAACAGTGGAAGCGCAATTATTGGCGCCTCGTGGAATGCGGGAACTATCGCCGCGCGGAGCATTGAACCGCGTCGTTGGAATCAATTCAAGTTTACGGTTAACATGTCCTACGGGCGAACGCTGTTCCCTTGTCAAATAGTGGGCTTAACACTGATAATGTTGCGAAGGTGCTATTAGGAAAGTTGTGGAACAGCAAAACTATAGAGCGTTTAATTAAAATACTTGCAAGTCAGTTACTTTTTATATAGCACCCAAGTCTATTCGATTGCATTACATTTGATATTCGCCGTAGAATAGAATGAGAAAACCTTCGACATCGTCACCAGCGTTACAAACCGCAACGATCCTCCATACGACACACATAACGGTTATGAATAATGGCGAGATTCCGTGATAATGATCAGTGGGGGCGGCGAGCGGCGAGGACGTGTCGGGAATGCGCGCGTGCACGAATGCTCGGAGGATCAACAGTACCGCAATATTGACAAACAATGTCGTAGGAGCCGGCCCGCTCTCCTTAGCGGACGCGCACTCTTCGTACATATTTAACCTTAACATTGCACGCTTCATCGATTTTGACATCACGGCCTTTAGTCGATTCCTTGCGCACATTGTCAATGTCATTTCGATTATACTTACCGTTTTGAATATTTTAATGAGAATGATTTTTGTACACAATTTCTTCATAGAGACGTGTCGGTGGATATAGTAGGTTTATGGCGATCGGTCGCTTGTTAAGTTCCTGCAGAAACGTTCAACAAATATTAAAAACATAGTGAAGTAATTCATTTATATACGGCCCATTATTTAGCTAATTCAAGTGCTATAATTTATATCTGCAAAGCGTAAAATGTAATTTTTATACCTTGTATCAGTATTTATCTGCACTTTGTGTTCAGGAGCGTCATACATAATAAATTATTGTTATTAACGACTTAGCGTTAATGATGCTGTTACCATGACCTTCATATACTCATTTGCTTATGGAAGTTTTGCCTTTGTGTGTTACTTGTTTCATTCTATTATTTTTGTACTTTTCCTGTGAGACATATTATATTTCTGAAACTGATAACTTAGTATACAGTACTGGACAACAATAGCGCATATTATCGCGTTATCACTACATTTCACACCATTAGTCTCTGATTTAAGTTGTTTGTTATAATTTGAGAACATGTAGTCTAGCAGCAGCCCATGACGCCTAACGATCGGAGTGCAACTTTCCATCCGTTTCCCCGCGCACCTAATGATAGTAAAACAAATGGTGGCCTAACTTCCGCGGCCACACGCCATTTCACTAGCCAACCCGCCACGTGCCGTGCCTCCCAACGACCCGATACTATTAATAATTGAAACCGAGTCACTAGTTTGTTTTATATTTTTATGGCACAATTGTATATTTTAATTGTTCACGCTGCCGCGGATGAAGATTAAGGCATCTGCTACTCTCAACGTCACGTTAGCAATTGGTTTTGAATAAAATATGTTATTTTTAGTTAGACGAATCTATGATTATTTTTAGGGCAGTACTTATAGGAGTGTAATGTAGTTCTGACGTTTATTATAGAACTTGTGGATGATATAATGACGGGGAATCAATTTTTATTGCTTGTTTTATTGCTTTCTAAATTCATTCTATCTCATCATAAATATAAGACTCACTGATCTAATGTTACTATGGCTTTAATTATTATACTCGTATTTGTATGACCCGTAGTTACGACGCTCATCGTCATAATGAATACAATAAATAGCCAAAAAACTAGAAAAACTTAGTATTCTTCAGTAATATGAAAGTGAGTTAATGCAATAAAAACAATTAATTTACCCATAATCTATATTTATTGGGAGATTATGCTTTTTAGACTGCCTTCAAATATTACATCATCCATCGAATTCAAAAGACAACAGTACCAAACCAAAGGTTGCCTATTCATAAATGACCTCTACATAATTATGGCATACACAAAAAACAGCTCTGATAACAAAAAGCTTCAAGAATAAAAGAAACTGAATGTCCTTGTGTGCGCGCCAAGGCCGCTGCAAATGGTCAGTGGAGCGATAATGGCAGAAGTGGCAATTGTGGCGTGGGCCGGGGACGGATGCGCATCCTCCTTAGCGAGGATACCTGTATCCTGCACCGCGCGCTGGACCTTGCAGTGTAATTCCCAATTTCGCCCAGAAGGAAATTTGCGTCTCCTCGGCTCCAATTCAAAAAATTGGCACCTCCGAAACTAATTCACGGTGAAATGAGAGGACTTTATACGGACGTTATTAATTGAGGTATTTTGCTAATCAACTTGCAAGGAATTATGCATTTTATAAACGTTTGATTTACTTTAAACTTACGAATTTCTGGCGGATAGTCATTAACATCAGTATTTTTCGTTGTTGTGGTAGTTCATCTCGTGGGCCCAACTTTTCTGAGGACTATAAACAATGATTCATTATGTTTATTTTTTCTAGCTCTTACTTTATCATGTAACAGTGACTGTATTCTCCTATTTGTAGAAACTAATATGTGCCATTATTCTCCTTATGTTCGTTACATATTTTCTATCGTTAATATTTCATTCGAATATTGTAGCTTTGTCATCTACTTTAGTTTAATGTGTTAGTTGTAATTTAGCTACTTATGCAAAATTTTGATCTAACCGTCTGTAGGGCTTGTAGTTAGAGCTATTTTAAAACGCAAATCTCAAGTAAATATAAGTCAAGTAGCAGTCCTAAAGGGAGTGTAGCGCAATCATAAGCAATTGCTAAGTAACTGTCTCGAAGTAAATGACTCAGTAATTCAATAACACTGGTACGTTCACCGACCGCGGAGCCAAGCCACTTTAAACGTTATGAATGATTAATTTCGTAAATAGAAGAAAATGCCACGCAGGTAACATTTCTATATCTTCTTAATCTATGATCAAATTGGCATCCTGCTTACACAATCAGATTTTCTGGAAAATAAAATATTATAATGTAGATAGTCTTCACCATCAACTCAATGTTTTAAAATAGATAAGTTTCTTTGTATCTCATATCTCTGGAGTATAAATCCGAATCACTAACGTTGTTGGTTTGAGGTGTATAGAAATCACCAGCATTCCTATTACTTTTTTAGAATCTCGGGCTATTGTAAAATTTTACTAACTTGCTCGTAATATTGTATCATGTTCGTGTACGTGGAGATGATGACAGCCGACACTGCCGTGTTCCCGCCGCGCTCCATACTTTCACTGCTCGATCTAGATCGACCACTCATTGCACCATTGCATAATCCTCGTCCACTACTGCGCTGACATCGTTTCACATCCACTGTAATTATGCTTTACATGTATCCACCGTTTGTGGGAATTGGTCTTAGGACTAGCACTTCACGTTTTGTGTCGGTGTGTTAAATGTGATGCGTCGCTTCAATATTTTTGTCTGCTCTTTTGATTTGATATCCACATGGATGTCTAAATTTTGGTTTCTTTAGCAAAATGGAAAGAAGTTCAAATGTACATTTAGGGACACGGTTTCCGTTTTATTTTAATTTGACGTAGGTATCATATTCGACTGTTTTTTGTAAGTCCTGTGTTCGGCGAGAAATGAATATAATGCAATGTGTATTCCGTCGGGCAACATGATGATTATCGCTCGGTTAATTAGTACGCTAACTAGAAACAGGCGAATCGCAATATTGTTAGATTCGCTTTTAAAACAGCGTAAATATCGCGACCGGCGTCACTACAAAATAGAAAAAAAGAGTGATTTGATATTTCCACACTTGTCAGCTTTGCGATTGTCGAGTAATGTTTGCTTAGTCCTACAATTATGAACCCCATTAAATATGAAGATAAGCAAACCCGTGCTTAATACCCGTTCGTTGAATTCCTGATTCAATAATCAGATTTAATTAATTGAAAGCGTAAGTAGATTAGGTCGACGGCGGCGGCGCGGCGCACCGTGCTCACTTGACTCAGTCAGACTTGTGCCTGGCAATTCACGTCTTAGAATAGTCAGGAAATTTATAATCACAATATTTTCACGATTATTGGTTTATCCCAATTTGTAGTCCAGAACTTGCGTCATACAAATTTTCTGTCATAAAAATAATCCATATACGATCAAACATCTTACACAGCAGAAACGGGTCTTACAAGAGAGGTTTACGATTATAATCACAACGTGTCATTTTTGTTACCTACACTTGAGTCATGATGACGAAATGTGCAAAATCATTATCATTACACAATTTTGAAATGATATTTAATTCATACTGCACAATCAGACATTTCGAGATGGTGCGACATTGATTCGCGAGAAATGCGATGCGGCAATTAACATAACAACTTCGCATTCTGCAACAGTTTGCTGTCGTTGTCTGGAAGGTCATCTTAAATTAAATTTGGTAGTAGAAATCATGATATGTAAACACGAAAGAAAAACGATTCATTGCAGATGATTACAGAGAATGGCTCGACCATTGTTTCTCGAAACAAGCTGATGGCGATGATTAATGCTCACCGACCAACACTAACAGTAGCAGCATCACCGATGCGTTGGCAGAAAAACAGCCAGCGGGTTACCTTCGCATTAATGGCTCTCCGACACTGTAATCGTACTCTTATCATACGTCCTTCGAGTTCTAGTTTAATAATATTTGTTAAATATATAGTAGATAACCTTTTAAAGGTTTAACAGACGAAAATGCAAATAAAGGGTCGAATGAAAGGTCAGCTTGACTCGTCGTATTTTTAATCTTAATATAAACTCCAATGAATTAAATTTCACTGGATAGAGCATCAGTATTTGGCGTCGGACATCCCGAACCAACTCGGAGTAACAGTCGCTCGCGATGCTCATCACGTAACGTGAAAGTTTCAATTGCATCCATAAACAATTTTAACGGTTCATTATTCAGCGCCGCGCTCTACTTAACGGTCAAAGGAAACATAATAATCGTTTCCTTGCAAGTAATTATAGTTGTACTTTTTCAGCCCTGGGGCGCTAATCTATCGTCAGCAAAAACTTGCGCTTCGAACACCGTGACGTGGCCTTCCCCGACGCTGACCGAACCCACTGACCTACATTCTGCTCATTGTTCTGTGAGCGTTCGATCAATTCATGATCCAATGATCGACACTCAAAAAGTGTCAAGTCACGAGAAGTTTTGTCGATCGATCCGTAGTATCGACCTTAAGAGTTTGTAACAGAGGCGACGGGATGGGTTCCGGTGAACGAGTAGGCTCTTAATAGCCTTAAATAGAGGCAAATAAATATTGATATGAAACAATTCGTGCAACGAAGCGAGCAATGCAACGGCGGGCGACCTTGCGGGTGTAATTGTTGATGGCGCTCAACAACAACACTCCGGAGCAATTTGTGGCGTGTCGTGTATCACTATTGTGTCCGCTCCACTCGCTCGCCAATTGATAGGTGACCGCTACGACTGGACTGCTCCTTCTGCACTATATCAGACTGTTCTCCTGAAATTGTTTTCTATATTGATTTTAAAATCGTTATTATTCATCCTACCTAAAGGTACGAGTCTCTCTTAGAAGTTGTGGGATAGATGTCAATTTCTTCCTACTCAATTACGTGCTGTTGATTTGTTTTATTTTCCGTTAAACGTTTTATTTCTTTTGTGAACTCCATCATAGTAGTTTACGATCGCCCATTGCTTTGACTACTGTGCTAGGTATTGATTGTTTGGAACCGATCTGTTTGCTTATTTTCAATTACGATCGGTTGCTAGCTCCTGCTCTACCTGAAACGAATGACGACATCCGAGAATGTTGGAAATTCTGTTCTCTGTCTTGTAGGTGCTTGTTTCATTTCCTCGTTACATTTAAACACGTGGATTGAAAATTATTGATATAATTTAATGAATTGTAGTGATCATTTCAATGTCGCGACAGTCACAGCTTTAACAGTTATTTTCTGAAATATCGATCAACAATTTATACTGTAACGATAGTGTTAGCTATCGATTCACTTTCTTAAATAGAACTGCATTGACCCTAATTCCGTGTCACGGCCTATCATCAATGAAACACTATTGAGATTAACGACCATTTTATAATGTATCAACTTCCAACTTGTGTTTGCGAATGTCCTCTTAGCGTTGTTAAAGTCCAAAAGATCTTCCATTACAAACTGATCGCTCGAATGTCATTTCATTTAAATTCATGCTTCTGTGAATACAAACTAACTCGCTTAGTCCTATTCCACGAATTCACATCGGAGGAACGTGGTTTATAGACGGCGAGGCCCGGGCTTCTTCAATTACTACACGTGTCCTACAGTACCTGCTTATGAATTGATGTTATTAGTTGAGACCTTCAGATAGTAGTATACTATGAGCATAGTAATTAATTAATAATCAGTTAGGTGGGTTCTTGTATCGATCCCACCCGTGGTACCACGCGAGTGCAGCTTTTATTGACCTAATGTTTTATATTAATTCAAAATTTCAAAATGATTTATTCATATAGGTATCAAAGATACACTTATGCACGTTAAATTTGAATCTACTCCCACTTCGTAAGGTGCTTTGACATGGAGGAGAAGAAGCGGAGAAAAAACTTAGGTATCGAAGTTCAGGAAGTCTTTGAGTAGAAATTTGTTAGTTTTTCCTAAAACTTCAAATAGTAAGTGTTGAATGTTAGGTGGCCTTCCTGGTATTACAATGCTCGTTGTTTGTTTCTCGGACACGTACGCCCTTGGCTACCGGCTCTCGTGGCAACAATCCTTAACGCTATTTATTTAGTTTCGACGTTGTTATGCAGTTTTGTCTGATTGAAATGAAACAAAATAAATCTTTAGACCGGTATGTTTCTTAGGACTCGCAAAACCTCGAACCAGGGTACCTACTATGATGTCCTTGCTTCGAAACTAGCCGTACGATTGACTGATGCCAGAAATCAACCAGCTCATATTTGTTATGTTGCTCAGGTCAACATTGATAGATTAAATTGTATTTACAATTTGTGCGTCAACGGACAAAATTAAAACTCTCTAGCTCAGTCATTGACACCTCGACCTTTGTTCGAGTGTTTAATTTGTTTTTTGCGTGCTTAGGTTTTGAACTAGAGCCACGGCATTCTTAGTAAGCATAAAAATACCTGAATTTATAAGCGACATTTACCTAAACATAATTTTAGAGTCTGGAACTTAGTATTTAAGCACAAAGTAGCCAGAAAGCATCCGTCATTCATAACTCATAATAATGGTATTGTCGGTGTTCTTGTTGAACCCGTAAAAAATTGACAAAAATTTTATAAATTGCGTTTTTATTACGGCTTGTTTAATCCTACTTCCTACTAATATTATAAATGTGAAAGTTTGTAAAGATGTTTGGATGTTTGGACGTTTGGATATTTGTCCCTCCTTCACGCTCTAGCCGTTGAACGGATTAAGCTGAAACTTGGCACACATATAGTTTGCATCCAGGAATAGGACATAGGATAGATTATACCCCGATTATAGGTTCCCTTAGGATAAAATCAATATTTTGTTTATCGACTTTTCCGGCGGAGCCGCGGGCATCGACTAGTAAGAAATAATCTCTAAGTTTATTGCAAAGCAGGTTGAGCAAGGCATCTCAACTACAGGTTGTCGCAGACACTATGCTGTAGAATATTGTATGATGATTATGTTTAGGTACTTCTTCGACACAAAACTGGCACAACTATGTTTTTCAGTATTGTATGAAGAACTTATCTTTTTGAAAATGAACCTTTTAATAATAAGAGTTGTTGGCACGTTCCAGGTGGCGCGTTCGAAGGCGTAGAGGACCAGGTGTCGCCGTTCGGGTACGGGCGCGGCGAGGGCGTGGACGCGGGCCACGGCGACCCCGAGTGGATCTGCAGCAAGGAGAAGCCCGGATACGACGTCATTTTCAACTCGCTCAACCCCATCGACGGGAAGGTGACCGGCGCCGGTACGCTCACACGATACTCTAGGCCTCCCCCGCGCCCCCGTGCCCTCGTGCTCGACACCGCGCTGCGAGCGCTGCTGGCCACCGCGCACAGCTGCGAGCGCCTCTCTGACCTTTGTAGCGATATCAAACTCAAGGACGAACAGAAGCCCGATGACGGTTTCGATAAAATCGCGGACACCCTGACCGCAGCCACCCACAACTGTGGCGTCCTCTCCCAGATCCTGCTCACTGAATCCCTGAACTATAATCGGTCGTTCACTCCGGACCCCATCCGTGCTCCTATCGAA
>LGAG01001476.1:304377-328819 GCA_001278395.1 Lerema accius
CAGTATTTATTCAGTTAATAGTGTCTATGATCTGTGACTCTAAGCATTTTCAACTCCGTTCCTCGTGAGACAGTTCTTCGAAGAAAAAATTTAGGGTGGACCTCTCAATAATCGTTAGATCCGGAAACTACGCAACGAATATAAGTAGTTAAACGAGTTAAAATCATTCAAGAAATACTTAGACACTAGTTTGTACATTGGAGACTGCGTAATTATGTAATAAGTAATGATGTAATTGGTATTGGACCTTTAACCCTCGGCGAGTGCAGCGCGGCGGAGGCGGCGGCTGCCACGCGGACGGTTCGCCGATCGTTGGCATTTGAGCAGTTATCCAATCCGCACCGTTTTTGTTCCTCATCGATAGTGTGTGTAACATTGTCTAACATTACATCGGTGAATGTAATGAGGATGCGTGCCGACTGCCGACGAGCGAGCGCTTCGCTCCGATCTAATGTAGTTTGCACAATTCGATTGCGTCACCGGCTTTAGTGTTTACGTCGTAGTATTCCAGAATACTTTACGAGATCTTAATTAGTATGATCATTTAATACCGGGTCGATTCGTTATTCCTAATACCTAAATTTCTTGTACTGTACATGAATGAATTTTAAATAAGTACATATTTGCTGAAAAATATATCGTCTTGTAACTGCTTACAAGAACAGGGGGGTCGGAAGTGGCAGGCGACTTATACAAAAACAAACGTGGAGTGAGGGTTAATCATGGGCATCATATGTGAGGCGCACCTCTATAATACGACTACATGAGCCGTTTGTCACTGTACAACACAATAATATCTAATATTACTATCTAACTATACTGAAACAAGTCGTGCAATAAATACAATTAACTTAGGTAAGTGTCTCAAGTTTACTTTGTGGTTCCAAAAATGTAGATAAATACAATGGCCTTCATTTATTTCTTGTAATATTCACTTTAAGTAGGTGGTAGGTATATCGTAAATTTTCGAAAGTTCTCGCTATAAAACGAATGTCACTCTTATTGTATGCCTAACCTTTGAAAAAGCCAAGGTTTATTTCGTTTTTTAATAAGTGTAAAGTATGTCCAGCGTAATTTCTGATATAATTACATAATCGTTACGACGACATTTAAGTGGAATCATGCGACAGATTGACCGATGTCTTGCTTGTCGGCAATTATAAGGCTCGCAAAAAACAATAGCGTGCACCGACACCCAAATATAGATACATCACTTCACTGTAGCTACGAGTATTAGGTCATTATTGCACGGAGAGTACATGTACGAGGAACTTCCGGTCGGAGCTCTTCTAAGAGGAGCTACTTTCAGCTCAATTTTTTGCACCATGTGGCTCGTCCAATAACAGATTTTATACCATTATTAAATAAGTTACAAAATTTGGTGTAAGCCATTAATTTTATTCTTAAAATTGTGTAACTGTACAAAAACTGCCGACATCATTCCATCGCTTGTTATGATGCCTCGTTTAGATTACGTTATATGTAATAAATTTGATTACTGATAACCTTGTGCGTGCAAAAATAAAATTAATTAGGTATATTCATGAATAACTTAATTTATCATAAGTAGGTAACTTGTTTGAAGATACTTACAGGGAGAACAATTACATAGATAGCTATTACTCATAAGCTCAGTTATTTTTATGCCATTATACTATAGATAGTACCTAGTAGTGTAGTGTGTTAAGTGTTATGTGAATTATTATATCTATTATTTTATTAATTCATTTAGATTTAGACAGATAAAAGTGTTCATGTAAAGTTACGAACGACATCCTTAAAAACGTTTTATATTCTGAGAAATACAGCATTTCAATGATACAGTATGGAGTGTGATGAAAATATCCGCGTTGTATGTAACCAGTGTAATGCAAACTAATTTAATATTTAAAATTGCGCGAAGTGAGAGGTTTGGGTGTTTCCACTGCTGCAGCTGTGACGTAACCCGCGCAGGGTTGCCACTCTCGTGCCGGAACAGATTTATAACATTTTAGAAAAAAGTTTCTGAAAAATGTTGTTGCTCAATAAATATTAAGATTTAATAATATTACAACGGTATAGCATTTACCGCAGATCAAAGGAGGAGGTTGTATTGAGGAGTTGTTGCGACATAATATCTTGTCTCTGATTCAGAAGATATTTAGTACATGTACCGTAGTCCGGGGTCACAGTGACCGCCGCACAAACTAACAACATACACAACGATTAGCTCATACATTTCATGATCTTGCATAACGATTTGTTTCCGCAACATGCCATACCTACCCAGAGCGAATTTTGAAGACTACTACCTACTTAATATACGAAGAATACTTTAAATCGACATCGATAAAGAAGGAATATACATACGAGTATATATATATAATTTATTATAGGCGTTTAAAAATATCTCTTATCTTGCTCGGAAATTATATAGTTCGTCCTGGTATTAATTTAAATAGGTACCTAATTGAAATATAGTGTTTGATTTTCAATTATTCCGTCGACTTTAACGATCGCTGCCTGCTGACAAAGTAGAAAATTCTTGTAATATTGCAACACCAGCGCGCTGACAGAAATGTTACTCTCGTCTTGTAAACAAATTTATTGAAATTTAACGCTCGATTGCGACGACGACGGAATTGTTGAAACAAAAGTAAATTAACAATTATTTTATTGTTGTTTAATAATTTTTATAACTTGCACTGTTAGGTGAGTCAATAAACAAAGTATAAATTATGTTATTAGGTTATACATTCCTTGCTCTGTGTTCCCACCAGTATATAACGTAAACAAAATGGCCTGTTAAAAATAAAATTATATGTTAAAAAATGTGCCTCGAAATGGTATTAATTTCAAAACCCGTGCACCTTCTATGAAAACTTGCTAAGTGCGTTACATTAAATTTCAAGTGAGTAGTGAGGTCGTCCACCGGTGACCTCCGTGCTGCGAGCTCTGTGGCCCGCGGGTTTCCGACTGTGGCGCAAGTCAGGTGACGCGGTGCCCTGCTCTCCAGCCTGTGCCACGTACTAACATATCTGATGTCTTGTCTGTAGCGAGTATGTAAACTACAGGACATCTGTGACTAGTACTAGCCGACAGGAATAAGAAAATACAATTTATGTCGCGGTTATTTATATGCTCGAGTGTGCTAGAGGTCTTACGAGTGTTTTTACGGCGTTTTATTACGTGTATATCTATCTATAATTGCAGACTGATAATATTGATGTTTTTGCTGATTTATTGAATTTTATTAGACAGAACAATAGTAATTGTGTAATTAGAACATGATAATAACATTAGAATATAGTCGTTACTTAATGACGGGCTACATAATTCGCTTTTTGTAACTACACAATACAAACATCGTGATAATTACCAGGCGGAGTGTACATGACGACTTTGTAAGTAATGTAATGTAATTGTCATGTAAGATCAAACAAAAATATTTAAAGCCGTTCTGCTACAACGGTATTGTAGAACGCACTGAAGCTTTTTTTCGCTTCATGTTTTCATTATGTTTTTTTTAAATTTAGGTAGTTTTGTTTTGAGCCGCAAATCAAATTTCTTAGTAGGTACGATAGAATAGAATGTTGTTAACATTACAGCAAACTGGAATCAAACAGAGACTTGCGATCGATAATAATTATACATCATTAATTTACATAATAAAATGGCAGTTATATTTAGGGCAAGTTTGTTGTTTATTTGTGTGGCGAGTGTCGGCGATATTATTTGGTTGTTGTTGGTCGCGCTCTTCCGGTTCTATTCGAAAGGCGACCGTCGTTTGGGTTCTATAATTAGATAAGTTATACAATATAATTACGTTTAATTTATTTTGCAGTTATTTCAATCAATTGACTTCAATATATATAGATACCAATACTAGCCACGGTGTTTTAGGAAGTAGGTAGAAGGCCTCCATTAACTTTAATTTAAAAATAATATCTAATTAACTGACTATAACGCATTTAAGAAATAACAACGAATCCAATCCTACCCGGAACAATGTGTTAGATAATGTGTATAAAAAGAAATAATAAGTATAGATTGTTCTTTTTTATTAAATTTGTAATACAATTTTGAGTTTTGTTATATTGTTGTGTAATCATAATTACCTACCCCTAGGCACCTATATTTGTTTTAAAAAACTTAAAAATTTTAATTACGTAAGTAAGTTGCTTCATTTATGAAGTGGGACAAAGATTCGACAAGTCAAAGGTTGTTTTGCGCTCGCAGACTGTGCCCCATGACACTTCCCATTGACCGACATTTTTTTTATGCTCAAGGTTATTTAGCTAACAGCTAGAAGAAGATTATTTACTGTTGTAGCCACTACAATTCATAGGCTCGTTGTTAGTATAACCAACGTTAACAACGTTAACCAAACACTACGAAGTACATTTTAGATGACGTTTTGTATGTGTCACTGGGTAAACCCGGCCACGCTCCGTTGTGGCGCAACATTGGCAAACTCGTACAAACTTTTACTATCTATGTTAAATTTTCGAACCTCTAATCGTCATTAATGTTTAGAAGATATTTCAATTTTATAGTAAGGGATTCATTTTTGAAATCTCAGTTCGCTCAACACCGCAGCAGAGTGGCGCAACGCCGCATAATAACCGAATGATAGCCTCGTATTGGTCTCGTAATGTTTACTATCAAACTGTTGATAGATTTTGACGAAAGTAGCTTTTAACTCGGATCACCTTACGGAAAGATTTCGTCAACGGTTATTTAGGTTTAAAGCTATAATTTTTGCTTGTTACTGGACATGAAACACCGAGTTAACAGCGGCAATAACTTAGTTATTTATATCTCGTGAGACGTGTTGCAACTCGCCACTCTAATGTACGTAACAAAATTACAAACTCGTACAACTAACATGAGTTCCATGAGCGGAAACAATAGAGTCGCCTTTGTAACCCTCCTAACTACCAAGGTTTTTGAAAATAACAACTTTTTACTCAAAGAAATCGTACTCAAAGAATCGTAGTCTTAATAAATATATTATTATAGTCCACAGATCCTTGTCAGTAAGTCCAACCGTTATGAAATTGTATAATTTAATGATAAATGTTTCTTTACCCACGTGTAGATCGTAATATTCCACCCATTATGTCCCAGCACGAGCCGTCTATCGAGTAATGATGGTTAAACGATTTATTGTTTCGTGACATGTTTATTCCATTCCAGTCCTTACTTCATAGAGCTTACAGAACATAATTTCGTGAGTTTGATAATTTATCGCTGTAATGTCGGCGGTTTAGTGATCTTTACGAGATATAGCGGTGGTTACTCCATTGCTCCACTTGGCGAAGGATAACGGACATGTGGGGCAACACCACGAGCACTCCTCACACGAGCTAGTGCTTTATAATGTACTTTAACGAGATTTAACTGGTACGGCACTGGCAAGCGCAGTTGATTAAAATCGTGAGCAGATTTTTTGTTCTACTTATTTTAATAACCTACACGATTATTATTCTTAGTTTTTTTTAATTGAAGCGATTGTGAAGTTAAGAATGCTACAGTACAGTATACGCTACAAACATGCTTCATCTAAATTGGTTCGGTGGTTTCCGCGTAATGCTTAATAGACAGACAGATATTAAACCTATAAAAAATGACCTTATATCAATAAATTAGCCTATACCTCATTTTTTTCCTCGTGATATAAAAGGTAAACAATCTTGGCACTACTTTTATTCACTTCAATAATTTAAAAAAATATTTAGAAGTGTACAGAAATGTATTTTAACATTAAATTATTGTTTGTTCTTTAATTTTGTTTTAATTTGTGTCTTGTCTTTCTTATTTTTAAATCGATAATTATAATAAAAAGACACTGTTAGATTGTTTACCTTTTATTATCACGACGAATAAAACGAGGTATACCTGCTTTAAAATTTTTAATAAACATCCGGTTTTGACCCTTGTATAGAAGATTTTATTTTAGTTACTGGGATATTGCGGAGTTTTACTATAATACTTGACTGGCGTGGAAAACATCCACAAAGATTACATTAACAGAGTGACTCTCTGAAAGTAAAATTCGGAAACAAAAAACTGTTACCTGAACGGTTTGTCGGTTGAGTTGACAAACGTCAATGCACCACCCCTCCCTTCCGCTTCGCCGCGGCCGCGACATGACGGAGCAATCTATTGTATTTAAAGCATTAGGAGCTATTTATACCTTTTAATTACTTAACAAAAAAAAACCGTTTAACAAAATGTGACCATTCTAAAGATTTTTTTAAAGAAAATAATTCCGGTTAGGTAACTACGACTCTCAGTTCGTGCTGCAAATTGAGTCCTTATGATCTGCATTCACCGCCGAGTGGAAGTCGGTTCTTTTGGGACTCTTGGGAGGCTCGACCGTGAATCGATTCAACGGTTAGCAGCTCATTTGTAAATCGATGGAATGTCGGTCATCCTACGGCCTCTAATAAGGCTAACTACTTGTAGCTAACGAAATCAAAATGTGTTCTTTTGTCGATATTTAAAATCAAAGTTATCTATCAGTACATCCATAAATTGAAGGAACGGTGCCGATTGCATCGAACAGGCCGAGAACTTGAGAGGATAAATATTGGCAGTGTCATAGAACCAACGGGTATTCGTGATGCTACAAGTGTGTGGAGTGTTTGTCAATGGTAGTCGGTAGTAGAGTAGTGCGCAAGAGGCACGGCTATAGCCTTGCCGAATACATAAAGTTCATGGTTCTGCGTCGCTGTGTCCTTACCATATTATAGGTACTCACTACTCACGTACGTGTCGTGTTTGCGATGTTACATTTGATAAGTTGCAAGTTATATTTTCGATGATTACGAAGCCATACATTTTGTTTTACAATAAATACGGTAAATAATATTATTATTTCTTTAACTAATAAAGATTTTATTACCTACTTTAATTTATTGGATATTCTGTTTTGTATGTTTTTTATTTACCTACATGATACCAAATATATTATTATATGTGTAATCCATTTATTTACCGAATTTGGGATGCTATATTAGTCATTTATTTGTATGCTAAAACGCTCCGTGTAAAATAAACGACAGAGCGGAAGAAACAAACATTAGTGTGACAGCTCCTTAACTGAACAAAACACGTAATTAGCGTGTCCATTGTGAGAGCGGAGAGCGAGCATTCAACATTTCGGGTATTTTATGTTTTGTTTGCTTTCATGTTTTCTTTTATATTTAACTTTGAATAATAAAGGTTGTTAACGCAAACTTTACGCAAACATTGTACGAACGAGCCGCGGCGGCGGCGGCGGTGATTAGCGCAACCTAATGTTTGTGTCACTTAAATTTTTACTTGATCTTTAGTTGGTAAGTGTAAGGTATGGCGCTACTCATGGTTCCCGTGACTTTGACACACACTTGTCACATACGTTTCATTGATGTAGAAATATTTGCAGTGTTCCAGCACCTTCCCACGTTCCACGGTTCTGGACATAATATCACCCGTACCTACTGATATAAAATTAAGCGGGGTTGATAATGCGTAATTATAGTATTTGCAACATACCCACACTATACAATATTACATGAATGCTCATTGAACATAATAGTTCCTAATTAATTATATGACAATTTTAAAGTCATGCTCATTACGGATGTCCTCTCTGCGGCGGCGCAGCGAGCCTCATCTTATTACTTAATGGAGGTACTAACAATGCTATTCAGTCACGGCTCGATTCCACATAATAATAAAATAAGGCGAATTACAACTGTCACGGAGCGGAAGACTGTGGCCGGTCGTTCCGCCGCTTGCCGCGAGGGGGCGACGTGCGTCGCTATTGTTTGTCCGAATCACTTTATTAAATTGTTCGTCTCGTGTCGTGTCGTAATCGTCACGTAATTCGCAGCTCCTTCCTGGAGTGTTCGCTCCGGGGCTCCGAGCCTGGTCCGAGACGAGGACATTATGACATCGCTCGTACGACGCCGTGACGTGCCGCTAAACTCATTTCCTTATTTTAATAATTTTAATAGGTATCATTATTGTTCGGCGCTCTTACACTGACCACTAAACGTTTTAGTTTATGTAACCCAAACAACTTTGGAATGTAAAAGTAAAATGAGACTGTTACAACATTTAATTGTCAGAGACTTTTGTGCGCCGGCGGATGTCTTGTCGGTATTTTTTATACTTGTAATTGCTCTTACACAGTGATATGTAACTATCTTTTTTTGTTTGTGTCGTTTACTTTATCACCATTATATATTCGACAACTTTTTAACTATTCAAAATAGCAAATGAACACAGCGCATCAGTGGCTACTACGCTAGTAACTTATATTGGTATTGGAAGGAACATGCCTGTGCTTGTTCATGGAATTGTTCGCCGCGACCACACAAAAAAGCGCTGCTACATGAACAAAGAATCATGAACGAGCATTTTACATTAGGGAGCGGAAAATATCGACTGTAATACATAGAACGAGTGTGGCGGTATCCACTCATTCAGCAATTAACGTTTCTTGAACAAAGTAGCGCTGCCGCTTAACCTCCACCTCGATCCGGGTTTCCTAATACACTAATTTCGTGTTTCACAAGTGGCAGTAAAGCCGCAGTCGATAGCTGGCGATTTACGATCGCTATCGATGAGTCAGCGGCGCACAGATCCTGTCGGTGTAACCGCGGCCCTGGACCCTCTATATCGTAACACTGCACTATATTATCCTCTGCCTCGGTCTACTGATTAGAGAATAGTAGCGCTTGTGTTAATTAACTAATTATTTAATTAGAGACAATTACAACTAATAGTGTTATAAGGGTGCGTTTTCGTAAAAGGTTATCGACGTCAAAGTGCTCAGTGCAATTGATTACCACAATAGGTTTCGTTCAAATGAATCATCGCGATATGTTGTTGACGTTAACGCGGAATCGTAGGTAACTTTATCCAAGCGTGAATGAGGACAAAACTGCGGATAAAAAACTCAAATGATTAGGGGCATAGGGACAGTAGGCACATAACTTTAGGCGTATGAAATGATGCGCCGAAGCCAACGAGGTGTCTTTCGAAAGACTGCGTTGCGTTAGGAAGGTGGCGGCGATATTTTACTGCTTTGCATAACAGGTACGGTCTCACCGCGCTCACATTATAAATTATTATAGAATTTGTTACGACGTTAAGATGAGGAAACGTCGTTTATTGCGCACATATTGCCATTTGTCATCACTTGTTCCATTCAAATCGTTTGAATATTGATTGATTTGGCAATAAAATTGTATAAGGTGTAAAACAGTTTTAGTATAGGTCTAAGGCCAACCCACATTTGACCATCGAACTGGACCTTCGTATTAAGCTAAATTATGTAACAATCTGTGAACAGTATGCAAAAAAATATTTTGTTTTAAATAAATGTTTATGTTATTAAAGTATCATAATAAAGATTTCAGATTTTCCACACAAACTTAATCACTTCAGTAGTGTTAGGTTCTAACTATAATAATAATAATAATAATAATAATAAGCCTTTATTTCTACTACATCCTAATACAATTTACTAAGTACGAAAACATTACTTAAATATTACTAAGTATTATAATATGTACGCATATATTTATTTATTATATTGCATCGCCATCTGTAGTAGTCGCCTCTTCGGCGTAGGCCTCCCCCAGGTTCTAACTATAGCTAGCTATAATTGTAAGTTGCAGACACCTCCCTAATATTGTTTCATAACTTCTGGTTAAAATTCATTCAAGTATTAAGTTGACTGCAAGTGGTAATGAGGGGTTGCCGCGCACTCGCCCGCTCACACGCCGCCATTATCATTATTGCATACTGTCGCGGCGACACCACAATCATACCACTATTATAATACGCAGTATAATAACATGCCCCTCGCGTTACGAGATGTTATCTGCAATTAACTACTTATTACTTGAATTACTAATTACTTTACGTATCTATTAATCAAAAAATCATTTTCGTGATTATGTGTCAAGTACCAATACCTACAGTGTTCACAATAATTAAGTATGTTTATTTTAACGATGTTTGACATGCTACATTGTTAGTTACATAGAATTTTTTTATTTATTTATTTGTGGTGTTCTTAGTATACTGACTCAGGTTTTTAAGAAATTATTACACAAAGTGTTGAATCGGTTTAGTAACACGGTCTATAATACAAGTCATGATTTTCATTTCACTTCATTCATGCAAGATTATTGTCATTGCTTCAACTAGCAATGAGAGGCTATGATGATGAAGCCGAGGATAAATTGGAAGTGAATTCCTTTTAGCTGTACTACGATCTGAATGTTTCACTTGCTTTCGAGAAAATTGCAATTCGTTTGTTGTTTTCCTTCAAATTCAATTTTTGTATGTTAAACAGTCAATCCGGTTGACGACCATATTAATCGTAATGGTTATTTTAAACAATTTGTAACAAGGGTCGCCTTTCACCGGCCGCCGGCCTTGCGCCCGCGCCGCCGCCGCCGCCGCCGCGCGCAGCAATGGCTTAATTTAACCAATTATTGGCATGATTTTATGTCATAGTATGTGCAAGCTCCATAAAAATGTAGTAAAAGTCATTACAAAAGTGAGAAAAAGAAGAGGAAAGTAGTAGTTAGTAGCCAAGAGGAAGTTGCTCTGGAAAGTCCTGACTCTTGCGAACCCGACGGCTGGACTGACAGAACAAAGTCCGAAATAGAACACGAAAAGTTAAAAAAATAGCTTCGATGGCTTTGTCATGTGAAACGCATAATATACAGCCATAAAGGGAGCAAAAGGTCAACTACAAAAATAATAAATTATACGTAAAAAGATAAACGATAATAAAATAAGTATTCACAATTCGATATCATATCATTCATTACTCAAAATATTATTATGATTGATTTAAGAATTAGATGAATTATAAAATCGTAAAAGTATTGTCTTTCATAATCCAGACAAAATATACTTGTAAGTATTTATCTAGTTAATTGCACAAAATCTAATATTCATCATAAATGTCTTTTTATTGCAATTTCACAATTAATTTTTCAATGTGGTCAAGTTTTGCAACATGTAGGTATCGTATGTCGCAAGGTGAACGATCGCATTAAGATCACTGACCGATATATATCATTTCGATTTCTATAATATTAATATGCGTACTTTAAATGCACCTACCTCGGAATAGCGTCTACAACATTGTATTGCAAGTTTCTAATATCTTACCAATTGCAGAATTGTTAATATAACATGTAGGTGACCTTATTTATGCACAGAATAGCAGTGTTCTAGATTTTGTTACCGATTCATAATTATTATATTCTATAAAAACTTGCAATAATTATTCAAATTGTTTTTTATGGTCGAGAACTAAAAGGTAATACCTATTTCATCAAGATGCGTGATATAATTTTGTAGTTATGCAATATTTTTTTTGTATTAAAACGTATGCAAATACAATTTACAAAATTAATTAAACTGTAATCCATCACGAGGTCTCGGTCCGGTCCGACATTTGCAATAAATCTCCCTCATTCGTACTGGACACGAGATTACAACTAACATTGATAAATTCTCGATTGGGCAATAATTCGGCAACACTCGATATCTTGGACGGTCGTTTCAATTAACTTGAGACTGAAAACTGCTTCTGATCACGTCAACCAGGTACTGACGTGACCAATTATTACAAACGAAAGGCTAAAGTCTAGTTGGTTTCAATAGATATAATTGTATTATAGTTTTCATATAGAATTAAATTCAGCTCAAGCACATTTATTAACCGACTTCAGAAAAGGTTTCTCAAATCGACCATATATTTTTTTTAAGTTGGTTTTTAATTTTTTTTAAATCTTTATTTTATTTGTTGAGTATAGATGGAGACGAGATTGTCTTGACATCTTCAGATTAACATCAATGTCGTTTCTCAACCAGACAATAATGTAACATGGCGGCCGTATGAACAATGTCATTCCAATATTATGAATATTTTATCTCTAAAATAGTGTTAATTGTTACGAACTATGAAACTGAGAATGATGTCGTCTATATATATATATAGAGATACTCGTATATAAAAAAAGAACACACAATACGACGTTCCTAACTGTGTGTTCGATTTAGTCAGATTTATCGAATGTAAGAGTTGAATAACAATGTGAACAGACAGATGAGACGAGAGGGGAACAAATACATAATAACATGTTCCAATCGATCTAGTCCGATATCGATTTCAATGTGTATCGGATCATCGTAACAATTTTTCGCGATATCCGAGAATGCAGAATGCACTTGCGAAAGTCGCAAATCGCCGGCGGCGGTATCGTTTGAAGGCGGAGTATAAAATAAATCGAGTAATTCTTAGGACATGACGGTTTCTTAATATAATTAGTCTGGTTAATTTGGCGTTCGCCTGATGGAGCGATGGTTGATTCGAACAATTTAGCGACCTGTTGTTGGTTCACAGTATGTATTCCAGTGAAGCGTCAATTATAATTATTGGTATCTTTGTTTGTGGAGTAAAACAAGTATTGTGATTAACGACAGTCATGTTACAAGAAATATGCAACTGAGGGCTAAATTGTTTAGTCCACCGAGTTGTGAACGTTCAGTAATGTTACTGCTCCCGGTCACCTGTGTTGTCGTCATGCTTGATTACGCCACGTATCACAGTTAGACAATACGCATGAAATTTCTTTGGTTTTTGTATTTAATTAAAATCAATGATCAAAAAAAAAAGATATAGCAAAATATTTCAAATATTACGATGTGCTTGAAATCGTTGAAGTCTTTTGTTTGGAAACGTCTTTATGCGTAGCGCTACGCGGCGCCTACGTGCTACGCGACGGCGCTACGACAGATGTACCGGAACACAACGACTGCTATCAATATCATTAGAATCAAATACAATAAATCAAAATACAGATATTACGTCAACATTATTGCCGCGCAATTTTGACTTATTTTAAGACTGACTACTTATTTTGATTACTTTTTATTATGCAAACTGAGTTTTGGTCGAGATGTTGGAGTCATAGACATTGTTCGCCCACATTTTTCTAAATTACCATGTTACGACGTATTGTGATAGATAATTATTGTCATTATTCTGAGCAATCGGTTTGTCAGTTTTGAATGATTTCAAAAGGAGTTATTTTATTTTGCAATTCTCGAGTCTCTTAAGTTATGCCCATTAATGGGAACATTGGTAAACAGCACCATCATTCAACATGTTACGAACATTGTAGCGGATCTCTGAACAAGTGTGTGTCGGAGTTAGTCAATGTTCTGCGATGTATGAGCTACGAGTATCTAACCTTATTATTTGTTAAACTTGATATCGACGAAGAGTAAACGATGTCAGCTGGTGATCGTAATATTTGTTCCAATATTGAAAATAATATCATGTTTGTTCCAACCAGCCGCCGCTGACTGGTGTGCCGGCCGCCGTACACTGTGTCTGTCGGATTTATTAAAACCTTTGATTTTTTACACGGGCCTTGTCTAACGTGAGTGGTTTTATTCGATCTATAATTGAATTTAAATTGAATTTTATATTGACTTCCGTTTTATCTTACGTGAAGGCCAAAGAATATTTTACGTTCAAAACAATTCTGAGATACATTTTATCATTAAAAGGTTTTTACCAGCGTGCTTATTTCGTTAAAAATATAATGCACACAGATTTTAGGTATATAAATTAATGAGTACTCCACGTTTTAAATATAAGTAAAATGTGAGTATAGAATTGAAGCATACAACATAACGGTTGCCAGTCGTGTCCCTGTCGTCATGTCACCCGACGACACCCGAAGCCGTTTCCCTTTCGGTTGGAGAAAGTGTTACGTCACACATCCCGCTCCGGTGGACGCCGACACGAGCGCCCCCTACTACACTACACTACACCATACACCGTACTAGGCTGTGTGTGTGTGTGTGTGAGTGTGTGTGTGTGTGTGTGTGTGAGGACGTGATCAGAAGGACGGCCGTCAGCATCGTAATGAATTCTCGTAACACTTTCCGATGGCCTTGTATGTTATCCAGTACAAGCCTTTTCATTCAAAAGCCTTCACAAAAATTTAAAAATGAGGCTACAATTGGTGAGAAAGGTGTTTGATCTTAAAAGTGTTTCAAACTATTAAGTTATTTATTTCCTGGAAATTTCAATTAATTTTATGAATGCGATTTATATGTATTTGTAACTCAAAATTACTTTATTTTTATTGAAACTTTTCGAGGTAAACAATTGGCGAGGTTCAATATTACGGTTTGAGCGGTCACTGCTTGAACTCGATAAATGTATTGTCCTTTACTTGTTTGTCCTTAACTAAACACTTAAAAACACACTTCCTATAAAAATATAGAATTCATTTAAAATTATAATAATTGTTGAACTAATACATTATTTATTTTTTATTTATTCTCAACGTTAGAATAACCAAACGAATTGTATTTTCTTGAAAGTTAGTTGAAAAATAAAAGTTAAAATCCGTATCGTACTTCGGAGAGTATTGATTGCAGATCGTGTGTAATATTGCAATATTGATAGAATGTTGCACACTGAACACCTCATTACCAATTAATTACGATGCAGGAGGATCTAGAGACCTAGCAACTAGACCGCGACCGCGGCGGGCGGCGGCGCGATGTTGTTGCAACTACATTTAGGTTTAAAGGGTGTAGCGTAAAACAACTATTTTAATCCCTGATGTTGCCATCGGGGTATTTTTACGTTTGCCATTTCCACCATATAAATGAAATATCTTATAACTTAATTAACAATTGAAATATTAACAAATAGGTGCGGTTAGTATTTGAAACAGATATCTTAAAGTTACAACGTATTTTGAGGCATGTTTTGGAAGTCAAATTTCGTGTCCAGTATTAGGTATGTCGACTAATGCTCGAATAACTTAATTGCATGCTATAGATTGTTGAGTGTCGGCGAATGTCGGCGAGTGTCGGCGAGTGTCGGACCGAGGGGAGTGGAAACTTACCGCGCAATGGTAGGTCAATGTCTGCTTCAAATATTTCGTAATCACAACCGTAAAGTGTTAAATAACAACAAGTGTAGCACTTTAATATTATTACTTGCTCTACTTATTACAATGTTTCATGTTTGCTTAAGATGCTCGACATGGATCTTACGTATAAACTAACTCAAATGAAGGATGCTAATTTTGAAATCAGTAATAAAAAATTATATTCGTAGGAAGTGGTACTGAATTTTAAAGGATTTTTTGTTAGGTGATCTTTCGCAGTTGCGCCAAATGAAACATAATAGCATTAAAAGAGATAAAGGATAAATATATGGGACATCAAAAATGTATTAAACCACTTTTTACATAACTGTGTAATAATTAACGTAATTATTACGTGTTATTTATAACAGGGAATTGATAAGGAAAACTGCTGTTTATTGCATAACACATGCTTGAACGTTATGACGTCAATGTGACCTCACGTTACACGTTCTCCGCGGCCATGTTTCCATCTTAATGATTAATCAGACGTTTAATTTAATTTTGAATTAATTATACAAAACAACTGACATTTAGTGAGTTGCAAACAAATATGACTGTAATGTCGGTTTAATTAATTTTTTCTTATGTGGGCTAAATGTATTTGGAGCATTTGGTAATTGAAATAAGTACGTAAGGTTGTAAATTAACACTAGAAATAAATAAATATTTGAGCTCTACAGTTAACTGACCTGTCTGTTCACGAATTAGCAAAAAGCTGTAATTTTGCGTGTCTTTCGTTGACAAAGCGAACAAAGTGGTAATGAATTTTGTTTCTGTTTGTATCGTAAGATAATTCATCAAAAATATGATAGGTCTACCAACAGTATTTTTGATTGAGGAAACCGTTTGCCAAATAAGCTTTGACGTGTACTTTTGTTAGAAGCGAATGTTGTCCCCCTCGCTGCTTACGCAATGGTAGTATTATTTTGAAATAAAACGAAAATAAACGTGTACCTAATTAAAATACCCACCGACGGAGAACTACCCAAGGCATTGTTGAACGATTTTGGTAAACTGAAGAATGACCGCAAAACATTAATCGAAGTTGGTCGTATGTCACAAACAGCTGGTCGTAACTGGTCGGGGCGGTTCCTGTATTTATATCAGTGGGCCACGCGGCTCGTCGTCGTGTGCGTGCACCGCGGATGGAACAGCTGACGACGCTACTCGTGTGCGTATGTAACTGTATTCGTGTATTTGTATCAGTAGGCCACGCGGCTCTATCGCTGTGTGCGTCGCACGTTCCTACTGCGGCGGCTGTGTGCGATGTGTTCGCTTGTGCAAGTGTTAGTAGGAGCGGGCACGCGGTGCGCGCGGTGTGAGTGCGCGAAAGTGGTCGGAGTGACGCAACCGGTTACGTAACGCGTGCGGCTGCGGCTCGGCCGACTCGCACGCGGCCGCGTGCGCACACGTCCTTGCGGCCCGAATTAAGTTGTTCCAGCTATTGTTCAATAGGGTAATAACGATTACACTTACATTGTTAGTAATTACTTTTTTATTTTGTAATAGTTTTATTGGAAATATTAGATTATGGTTTGCTTTTCCGGTCCGCGAATTCAATTGTTGCAAAACTTTGACCAATGCAAATAAATTTCCTTCTAACGAAGCGACGAGTTAACGATGTAAGATCTGTATTAGATTATTCAACGCGATTCTAGTTTGATAAATATGGTACTATGAAACGAGCTAAAATATATTTTATGCAGCATTAGTAAATTAGTGGTTATGAAACGTTTAGTTAAAAACGGATTAATTTTATTATAACTACAATTATTTTATTTTTATACTGACACATAAAAACGCGTCTATTTAGCCTTACTCGCAGTCACTGAACCAAATCGTAAACAGAGCATAGAGAAGAAAAACTTCAAGAGCCGCGTTGTCTGCACTCATTGTACCGACAGCTACTGACCGCGGCCCGACACGCCGCGACCTGACTGTAACGAACAGGAGACTCTCTCTCAACTTGAAGGAATTCAGAGTGACAACGACTAACTTTTACTTGTGTACTTTATTCCATGTGTACTACGAATTATTGTAGTACACCACTGGTGCCCCATTTCTATGAATTCTAAATTAATCTCGCCGCCAACCATGAATCTTGACTCGACCCTTATTGAGCAGGGAAACTCTTCGCTTTATGATGTTAAAACATTGTTTTAAGTCACATTGCGCACTGTTAGAGAACCTTCGTATGGGCGTGGTCACCACTCGAGGGCCTATTTTGTGCTTTGACGAAATAGGTCCTAAAAAGTTAAACAAAGTACCAATTAAAATATTAATTTCGGCTGTGAAAGCGGCGGTTGACGCTGAAGAAATCATCGATTAAATTGTTGAAGTAAAGTTTTTGTATTTGGTTTTTGAACGCAGCGACAACTTTAAAATTTAAATATACATTTTTATCCAAATTAGAACGTTTCTTGTGCGGCAGTTTGACCGCCCTTCCTCCCCCTCCCCCTCCTCCGCCACCGCCGTCAAGGTCGAACTTAACTTTTAAATAAACGTGTTGAAATAACTTGCAACACTACAACGCGGGTATAACCGACATATGTATTTAGGTTCATATTTTATATCGTTAAAATGTAAACGAGCATTTCCATCTTAACGTCACGTTTGAGTTGTTTCGTAACGCGCAGTTCGCAAATTAACTTGGAACTGGTTTGAAATTTGACCTTTGAATAATTTTATCTGCGGGCAGATTTAATCCACTTCAGGCATAAGTTAGTTAATTGAAACACGTCGGTCCAGATAATCGAAGATTTCAAAAAACTCTCATGCCTAAATCTATCCTGATTTATCATAATTTATTTATTGAGGTCTGCTACTATGTGTACTGAACTTGAGATCATTACATTATTATTATACATAACAATGGTAGTACTTCGCTATAAAGTTGCGCAATCTCCACCATCTACTTAACAATTGCCACAGATTGCGAGTAATTGTCTCGATATAATAACTACACTTCACAGTCCACATCCTACACCACAAATAGATAGGAGGAAGTGAAGCCTAATCAACCGTAGAAACGACTAACTTATTCGTAGAAAAAATTACAGGTTGACAACACTATTTTTAAAGTGATTTTTTGCTCGAAATAGAGAAACCTTATTTGATTGTAAATGACTCAGTCAAAGTTTAGGCCTTGTTTAAATCTAATCCTATGTTTTTTGCATCTAGCGGGCTTAAAAAATTACGACTGTGACTAAAACCGTTTCACATATTTTATTATAATGTAAGTAGCACGCTACGATTCTAGTTTACGACTTTAATTTATAAGATCAGCGACCTGCATCGGGCAACAGTGCATTAACTTTAAAATGAGATATGAAATAACAATATTATGATGTAATATGCAAAACAGTGGCGAGGAACTGCGCTGTGACGTATTGTGATGGATCTCGGCGGCGCGGCGGGCAGAGTGCAAGGTCGCCGCGCACGCGTGTAACTCGCGGTAGTCAGTTATGTCTCATCTATGGGATATTAGGCTGGCTGCAGACGAGCAGCCTGAAGCAGTAGAGTGTAGATCGATCCTACCGACATACAGGAGTATCTTGAAGTATTCGGTTCATACAATCGCGCACGCTAATGAAGCTGCCGGTAACGAATGCTTGAAGCGGTCGGTATATGGCCAGCCTGAATAATAATTGTTTTTGAAACTATTATCAAATCGCAGTAATAAAACATTTAGTTATGGCAGTCTAGCGCCTCATGGGAAGCTCTCCCACGCATCTCTCCGCGTGAATGATGTCGAGTCGAGATACTGTTGTTGTTAAAAGGCGTTTGACAGAGACACGCCGCGCTATTTGTCGTGCTAATCGTTTCTTTATTCTATTGTTCGTAGAGTGGATCTCACGCGCGGATTTTTAAAATTAGATATTATACGTTTCTGTATGTAAACATTCCAGTTGATGTCAGTTTAAAATGTGGCATGTTTATATAGATTGCAGATTTATAAAAATTTAAATAATTCGGACAAGTAATTGAATTTAAATAATTTACGTTACCTATAATATTGAGATGAAAATAATGGACAAAAAGAGTCATAGGTCTTTTGCCTGTAGAGCGGTACGCCATTGACTATTCTTAAGAAATATATTTTTTTATCTATTTGTGTGAGGAAATCTTTAGCATCTATTTTGTTTGAAATCCTGTGATGAAGCTCATCCGCCCATTTATGCCGCGACTGCTGTGCTGCACAGGCACAAGTGACGTGTTGCAAACGTGCGCTCTGTATGAGGCTAATCATTCCATAACTACCGTTGGCCAACAACTCTACAGTTCATAATAATTATTTTTGCAACAAATAAATTAATAATCGGCTTAATTGATGCATTGATACGCATTATTATATTGCTCCATGCATATCTAGAGCAACGCCATTCGACTCGGATGGATTTCGTAAAGTGGTTAACGTGTGCTTATTAAATTGGTGTTACAGTCTAGCAGTTAAAGTCATTGCTTTCCGTGTAACAATAAACGCGTATAATGTTTGGTTTTTCCGTTGGATGAGGATTTTTTTTGTAGGACACTATTGTATATAATTAAATTGATTGAAATACTTATATGATTAGTCCCCCGTGATTTTCGGATAATATTATATGAATTGAAAATATCCGTAGATTAATATTAATTAGGTGGGGTAAAATTGATGATAATTTAGCAATATAGTGCAAGACGGAGCGGCGAGGGCGCGGCAATACGTCTGGTACTCTGTGGTCACACACGTGGGGGGCTGTATGAACCTGATATTCTGAACTGACACTGCATAGCATGAACATTCGGACGTGTGGCATCCAGGAATGTTGTATAAGGAAGACTATCCACCCGTTCATGAGCCGCGGCCGCAGTGGCGAGTGTCGTCTGACATTGACGCCTCCCATAACAGGCGCACCGTGGACTGGCGCGCCATACCCAATCGTGGCTGTCTACGATACGGAACTCTTTGCGTATCCTGTTTCTTTACTTCTATATTACCTATATGGCGAAGGTTTATATAACCTTTGTTTCTCGAATGAACGCTTCTGTCACTATTATCCCTAGAACCACTGTGATCGCGGTAGTAGATAATACCAACGTAAACAAACAAGCATTTGGCTGTAATAAGCGTTGGGCTGTTACTCGCGATCAGTTGCGACAAATATTAGAAAAGATGTTGAGACTGGTTTCTGTAAACTGAACGTAATCGGACCGTAATGAAAAACACATTAGTGGGTATTTCATAAACATCGTAACGCAATTTACTGTCCCCTAAGGTCTAGAATGTAAGATCTTGAATAACTGTAATTGTTAGGTGTCTTAACGTCCCAGAATATTCTTCGACATAAAAAACTGACGTGCGCGTCCTTAACAATAGGTACGAATTATACCGATATAAATAATTTACAATAGCTATGTTAATAATCATCTTTGTATGCAGAGTGTTGAGCGCCCTCTTGAGACACGCCACGAGACCACGTGTCAATGTCGTCGAACATCGTGGATTTAAAGTGTTACTAAACAAAGATAATAATTTTTAACTCAATTATAATGCAAAAAAAAATATTTCGACTATCATGGGACACCCCAACTTGAATATATTGAGTTAAAATAATCTGTAATCTTTAATTAACGTAACCGAATGTTGTCGTTATAATGGCTTCGGAGAAGTATATATACAATTGTTATGTTAGATTACTTGTGGTGCTAGTTAAGAAACAAATTAAGATGCAATGTGTTATGTGTGGAGCACATTAACGAGATGTGTTTAAATAAGAAATGATTTTCCTTAGTAAAACGGATACATACAAACACTGGTAAGTGCTGACGTCACGACACACGTGTGTTGTGCACAGAGCCGTGACCTCACCACAAATTATAATGTTTCGCTGTTTTATTCCTATTCAATATGGAATGCTAAATATATAAAATATTATTATCGTTGTGTTGTTTATCAACATTATTTTAAACACTGTTGCTTGTAATTACCTAACAGTGGCCTTGTTTCGTTTTGTCCAGTTTTTAATATTCTGAGCAAATTTGAATAATTTTCTCATTACTAGTTACATTTATTACGATTATAAAAATAGGAACCATGTTTGCTTTGTTTTTATGGTAATATCGTTTCCTCTTTATTTTTGAAAAATATATAAAATAATTCTTTCAAGGCAAAGGCAAGGCAGAGGTCATCGCGATGAACCCAAGATATAAAACTAATTCAATATTATGATTAAGTACTGTGGCATCGCGGCGGAATGTTACGGCCGAATCAATTTGACTGTATAATAGCAGATGGTAATGATCGTCGCCGAGCAGCCGCTGCCAGGAGGTCTGTCGTGTGGTGAGCCCTGTGGCCGCCGGCCGGGGTCACTACCGGTTGCCGGTGAACACCCTAGCGGATTACACTGGTACGATCTCCAGCTATGCCACAAAATATTAAATGTGACTATATGGCATATAGGTAGAAATTCGATAGTAATTACATAAGGAGATTATTAAACTTCAAAGTTTCTACGGACACGAGCCACATCTGACGAGTTCAAGACCTATCGATCTTTAACAATCGAATTTTGTTTATCATCGTGGGCTAAAGCTGTAAACAGTTATTGCAGTACAGTTTCGTAAATGTCAACTGTTATAAGGCGCTAAAATATGATCGTTCTATTAGTATGACTAGTGTGGGGAATCACAGGTCGCTATGTATAGCTAGATGTTGCAACGCGCAGGTTCATCAGTATGCCATCTGCGAAGCGCGGAGTGGCCAACAGACCAAATGCGAAGGATGCGCCGCTAGCAGCGTTATTAGACCTTATGCTGGTAATTAGGATTTTCGTTCGCGTCGATTTGTTCAGCACCTCTAATCGAAAGGAAATTCTCACGCTAACTGGTTTAGACGTATCAAACTACATCCACGCGGCACGTCAATAAATCAATCTCAATGACACTTATTTTAATTTACTACATCCTCTCTACACACCTCAATTACTACTAGTAACGTATGGCTACTCGCAATCAGCAATGGGAAATTAAGGGTCATAACAATTTATGTGTCGTAACAGTTTTTTATTGGTATAAAAAAGTCATCAATGCTTGACAACAAGATTTTGCTATTTACAGTGTCTACATTCTACGTCGTTAATAATATTGACCCTCTAGCCAATTGGCAGCATGTTGAATATGACAGAGTAGATAAAAATATGTGTGGTTGATAAAACATCGGAAGTCAAGCCAAGGATGCTAACCCTTATTTAAAGTCATTCGTCATGGTAAATTAAAAAAAAATCTGCTACCTTTTAGGTAATTTTAACAGTACTCGGAATTAACCCTCTGTTTTTGCTTAGCAGCAGATACATGGATCAATTAACGTGTTTCGATCTAACTGTATTGTGGTGCCTTCTACATGCGCAAGAGTCGAGCTCTTCCATCGACTAATCTAATATCGACGTAGGTGATGCTTTTACGTTACGTAAACAACTATCTCTTAATTATACTATCATGTTGCGAACAAGAAGCGAACGTACGAGTGAGTTACAAACAAATCATAGAAAAATACACGTTTTTAACCGCAGTAGAGTCTGAGTGCATCAACTAGTTTGACTGTGAAGTTTGATGATTGTTTTTAAGTGGTGACGGTATGACGGCGATGTCTGCTAATAAGGTACAATGTTACTTGTACTTATTATAGAGAGTCACGTGTTTTAAAAAAACCACTTGCAACAATATTGTTTCGGGTGCGGTTATTAGAATCACATTAACATAAAGGTCAGTTGCTGATGTGAAGCGAGTTATTGCGGGAGACAGGATACAATACGATACTAATGGAACCAACAGACAGGTCTACAGAGAAGTCATATAAAATAATATGAAATTCACGTATTCAAGCTTGTAGTATGAATTTGTTTGAGGTACCTACCGAAATAAAATGATATACAATATAAGTGAATTTAAAATATCAACAGTCTAAAGAAACAGGAAGAATCCGCTCGTGTAAGACATTCGTAAGCCTCTTAAATGCATCAACGGTACCATTAGTGGGTATACATATTTACTTTTACTAGAACATGTAATCATCGCGGAAGACGCGTTATTCGGTCGTTGTTTTTCCTTTCGATCGCGGCACCATGCGCCGTTGATATAGTCGGTGGTCGATGGTCTGTCCGTTTGTCGGTCAAGCAGTTGCGTCACGCACCCAACACTGGGAGTGGACGGAGACAGTTGAAAGTAAAACAGAATGTGTGCCAATACGTAACCGTAAGGTTGATAATCCGTAAACATCACGTAAGGATGCGACAGCCACGGAACAATTCGAGAGCATCGGTCATTATGTCTTCGTTTAAAATATTCTTTCGCAGTTTTTTGTATACAAGTATTTTACAGAAACCTTACATTGCTTTACCCAAAGCTTTTTGTCAAATTTGAAGTGAACACAATGGTTGGAAACTGTAGTTATTAGTTTTATCAATCAATTGGTTCATACAGCAAGCAGTAGTGGTGGTAGCGGGAGCGCGCTGGCCGCTAATGCAATCGCATTGCGCTCGCGCAACGACGACGCTTTCCATTTCGATATCGAATCGAATAATCAAATGTTCCGCTAATCGACGTTTTCAAATATCTCGGACGCGTCCTTGGCCTAGTCGTGGTGAGACAATTTGTTTAGCATACTTTATTTACTTAAGTTATTTCAACAAATAATAGGCTACAATAATTTTAATTTTTTTATAAGAATTCCCGTCGAAGTACGTCAAAAGCAAGGTAAATGGAATAAATAAACGTTTTTTAAGATTGAGACTGAGAGTGACCGTGGTGACATTACTGATAGTTGCGGTGCCCGTGCCCTTGACCCCGGGCCTCAGGGCCTCGGGGACCCCGGAACCTAAAATAAATATCGAGTGATTCGGAAATTGCGGAAAATGCGTCGCATGCGCTAATACTGCGGGAGGGCGCGCGTTTACGTAATTTATGTAATAATCTCGCTCGTAACACCATGCGGCGTGCCTTCCTCTAACAAGTTCGATTACATGTTCAGATTCTTGTCCTACGTTGGAAATATTTATTTTTGCTTGTAAGTTCGGACATGGCATCGTATTAAGAAATGGGTCGATCGCCAATTAACAATGGCCGATACGTGCTATTATGCAAATGCATAAACGCAATGCGGCGTCGCAACAGTGCAGGTACATAACAAAACGTTATTACCGATATTTTTCAATCCGAACACTGGTCCGCGTAACTCGCTCGCGTGAAAGGATTTCTGTCAACCTTGAACTGAAGTTTCCTCTGAGACACTGTCACACCGAACGGAGTTAGCAAAATCGCTGGCACTTAAAGTAGATCACTAGGATAAGCTGCGCTGTGTGTCGGTGTAAGCGCCGCCCGCGCGAAGCTCTGATTCCGGTACCGGTATCGGTGGCGGCGGAGTCTGCGGCGGCTTCAGAGCTTCGTGCGGGGTTATGCAAGCTCGGGTACGTTACCGGGGAGCGGCGGCGCGGGACGGGTCA
>LGAG01001476.1:351698-365476 GCA_001278395.1 Lerema accius
GATGTAAGTCTTCGCTTGGCCGATAACCTAACGCTGCCAACCCGCGGAGCGATGACTTCTTTATTAACACTAAAAATTACAAAGAGATCGAATTTCACAAGTGTTGTAGGACAGATTCGCTCCGTGACTTGGCAACGTTATTCTCCGATGGTCCTCTAGGACTCGATGCGATCTCCACCGCTTCGCTTGACTCTGCGGCGGCTATTGCGTTTTGATCCGAATGGACGGGTCGTGGAGAGCAGGGGCATCGCAAGAATCAAAGATGCCATGCAACCTGGCTGATAGCAGTTCAGGCTCAACTTTGAAGATATCTTCATGGTCCATATCAAACCGTTAAGTCTCTTAGATCATTATCCAATATGTCGATGGTTCAAACAAAGCTCAGTGGAAGCTTTTCTGCCGTATTGCACGTCATCAAAGAATTCGTCCCCTTCCAGTATCTGCAATAAAAATTCTCAAAATAAAATTTAACAGTCTTCGAAAAACTTTTACAATCTTAGAATAGATATAAGAAAATCGGCCAAGTTCAGCTTAAATACTAAACTTATTATAAGAACGAATACTATATTTTCCATTTACTAAATACTGCTGGATCTCAGAGTGTTTCTCTTCACGACAGGTAAAATGTTATAGACAATAATTGTATCAAAACTACATTCATAATTTACATAATCATTATTATACGAATCTGTCTCAGTAATAATGTTGGTGTTGGAAAAGAACGATTCAAACAGTTCCGCGTGTCGAGAAAATACTCCGCGTTCCAAGCTTCTCTCTATCAGCAAGCGTTTTCATAATTTAACAACAACAAGTCTAATTTTCATAGTTCATAATTAAAGTATCGAGGTCGATGTCTAGATCTGGAGGTGGCAAAGACCACAGCCGGGAGCGGCGGCCGCGGACCGGACGGCGTGGTTGCTCTTTTCGGTGGCTGACAATTTTTTTGCAAAATTGTGATGAAAGCGGTCTATGTGTGTCAGTCAGAGCGACGCACGCGACATTCGACTCTTCATCTGATTACCGTGCTCGGTTGCTTCAAATATCAAACGAAAAGGTTTTATACGATCTATTGAAAATAGCGAAAATACTCGTAAGCTCTTTTAACATTGACAATCTTTTGTAGATACGCATACATATGATGTAGGGACGCATTGCAACATTGAGCAAGTGCTGTCATCTCGAGTGACATTTCCCCGCCACGCGGGTCACAGTGTCAAGGTCGGTCGCTCGGTTTCATGTGAACGAACCGAAATAAGGGTCAGCTCTGATAAAGCGGATTCCGCCGGCGGCTCGCGAGCGAAAGCGTGACGTAACGCCACAATGACATGGTAGCGCCGATCCTCGCGAGTGCGCCAATTAAGTAACATTTACAATCTCATGCGCAGTCACCGGGTCGAGAGAGGTTGCGCCACCGCCGAGCGCCGCCCCTAATGCATAACGTACCAGTCTATCGGACATCGATCCTCGCTATGAACATTAGATTTGATCGGCGCGGACTACATTTCGATTTAATTGTACCGTCGAAACGTAGTCGGCGCTTGTAATTTTAATATCCGCAGCCCGCGTGCCTCCGCTAACACACACCGCTCTTCTTCCGCCGTCCACTGACACACCGACACCACACACACACACAGGACCACGGCCGCAATCGAATCGTGGTCCGCGTTAACAAACATTAGGTACTTAGGTACGCAGTGCGCTAGTACTGTGCGTGGGATGATGTAAGCTGTGCGCACCGACTGCTACGCTTCACTGCATACACGTACGATTCCAGCTTAACGATACTGATATAAGACCAAAATACTGTTTATTTTTCATGTTGGGTTTAATTAGATAAAAGCGACACAAAGGTAAGATATATTGTTTGCTACTTGGATTGGATTCAGATTCCAATTATCACTTGCTGAAGCTTGAAGAAGAAAAAAAGTTCTCAAAGGTGTGTGGAGTCTGCCAAGCCCCACTAGGACAGTGTGGTGGACTATGACCTGTACCTACCCTTCACACTGTAAAAGGAGAACCGAGGGGGATATTTATGTGTTGCGATGATGATGGTGATGACCCCGAGATATAAATAGTTGCATCATTCCAAACTAAAGCTGTTTGTAATGCAAAGCAAGTAATCCGAGTTAGGTATGCGTGGTGTGTCTCCGCAGCCCCGCCAAACGTCGCCATTGTGAGAAAACACTCATAGTGTATAGTCTCCCGTCCCACCGATACAAACCTTGGACCGGCTAGCAAGGTCGGCGTGTCAACCAATTGAATCCTGGACTTATTTTATCAATGATATCAAATACGATAGTCTCCGCCGTGTCATACACTGTCGGAAGTTCAGTCGAGGGCTGAGTGCTGAAGGAGCTAAGTGTTGATGTTACGTTGTTACGAAGGCTATGTAAACTGGCAGTATTAACCAATTTGATTTATTTTATAGTCAATCCTAATACAGAACAATTCTGATAGTGATAAGTATTTACAATTCTGTAGATATTTTCTTATTATTTTATGTAGGTGTTCCATGTTATCGATATTGAGATTATTTTTGAAATAATTGTCTGTCTGTTTAGTTATCGTGCAGATACCACTTGACCGATTTAGAATAAACTTAGTCAGCTTGTCGCTTATTTAATGGGAAAGTAATCGGTAAGCAGTATGCAACTATGCACACCGTTCTTCGTGCCACGTTTCCTTTCATGATTAGTCTATCACGAGTGAAATTAACAAATTCCAGTGCGTTAGCTTTATTAAAAGAGCCAATTTATATTATTGTTGTCGGATGAGGTCATTCGGTTAATAATAACAACGATTATTTAGAGTAAAGTCACGCATAGGTGGTCTAAGGTTGATCAGTCAACGAGAACTGAAAGCCCTCTCATCAAACAAGGCATCAGTATTTCTCTCGCGAGAATGCTTCAAGATTACGCAGTCTTACGATACCAATTTCTCTCATATGGAGACGATGGTAAAATTACCTTTTCATTGGCAACTGTATTACAATTTTGACAACGCGGTAGCAAAAATAATTGGTATCTAACCGAATAAAAACGTGATACTATGTTAACGTACACATTAATTCGATTAGTCAAATTTGTAGCACGACTAAAACACGTATTAATAATAATAGTTAGTTAATCACTTTACTAATTACTCTGGTTCCGCGTTAATTGTTGTATTGAAAGCGATCGTGGGACGTTGTCGAAACAGAGCAGTCGGTGAACTATGCACCGCAGCGCGGCGCGGGGACTCCGCCGCCACCGCATAATACGTTATGAAAGCGAGAGTATGCATTGAAAGGTTTTTGCTAATCGCGTTCTCGCGGGCTTGCTCAATGCGCTGGGAACTTCTGATAGTTCGGATACACGAACTAATATGCAACACACACTAATCAATGGTTAATTATATAAAATTATTCGATCGGTTCTTTAGCGGGACGTATCGTGTGGGCTCGTCTCCTTCATTAAATCGTATTTTCATAGAAATTTCTTGCAAGAAATTCAAAAGCAACGCTTCAATAAGTCGCTCCTACTAGTTAATGAATTAATTAACGGACTTCACGTTACAACGCGGAGCGAGTGGTGTTGTAGTGTCTTTTAAGTTTTGTCTCCCAAATCACATCACTCGAATCACAATACTAACAGACGTCATAATAATAGATTTACATTATTTTTGAAGTTAGATTGTAATCGACTTTCAATAACCCCATGCGGATGAAAGAAGAAATATTGTGCAGAAGTTTAAGAAATTTCGGGTTAAATTCTGTTTCTTTGCAATTTAAAGGTTGGTACGGTTAAACCACAAAATACCTATCATCTAAAATTTTGATTTAGATTCTAAATCTATCTCGTGGTTAATAATAAAAAAATCTTTATTATATACATAATATTATATATTATTTATCACGTCAGGGAGCGTGAAACGAAGTAGGTTTGCGGAAAAATTAACAAACAAGTAAACTTAACGATGAATGATAGTAATTATGAGCCATAGTTTAATTCATCGCATTGCAAAATGCTTAATTTCGACATTACATTACAAGTAGCGCCAATTAGGTAACTGCATAATGTATTATAATTATCAAGGATGTAACCTTCGTTTGCGTTAAGCTTAGAAGTTTAAGAGGCACTTTTTGTGAGTCGGTGTTTTAAAACGTACATAGCTAGACTGAAATAGTAAATGGCAACTGTTACATGTAATTGGAGTCGTTCCCATTAGCGCCCTCACGGTCAACCGGATTTTATGTAACGCGCGGTGAACGCGGCCGCTAATCCGGGGGCGATCGAATTATTATGATCTACGCGAGTGGACGTTCGAACGACCGTCAAATACTGATTACACGCAATTACAGCGTTCACGATATTGGTGCCGGAGTTCGCACAAGTACCGTTCAATTTATTTATTTTATTAATTTGATATCTCGAGTAACACGCACACATGTCATAGCTTTTAGTTTAGAATTAAAACATTTCAAATCAATTCTAATTACAGATGGTATGATGGTTTGAGACATGCCCATATAAATATTTAAACCGTTTTAACCGTGTTCGGCCGCACATCGCTGGCAGTCACCACTTAGCGACGTTTATGTTTCAGTCGGTCATTTTAGGTGATATACATCCTGTGCGTCTCTATTTCATTTCATACATCAATATATTTTATATGTTATTATTAAATTGAGGTTTTCATCGTAAACGAGCTAGCTAAAGCTCCACGGAGGTAGCATGTGGTCGCGTGCAGGCGGCGTGCAGCGGACGGCCTCGACCCGCCGCCGCTCGCCACCGCCTCGGCTCGGCTAGCCGCTGCACGCACTGCATTTAAACACTCATTAGCTTCTAAAACCGATCGGATTAGATAAAAAAGCTCACAATCTAGGTCGTAGATATCAGACAGTTATGAAGTCGAACTTTAAAATTGATACGACCGTATGTAGATGAGGGTATTGACCACGCCTTTCTATGCTACTTTTCGATTGCATGCATAAATCGATTGATTTACGTTCAAGAATATTAGATATTATTCAGGACCGAAAAGTTGACTCCAAAAATAAGTTTATGGGATAATTCTAAAGTTGCAACTTTGAATAAACTCCGTAGGTATAGTTATGTAAATGAATAATTGCGTAAAGTTTGTGAACCTGAAACATTAAGTTAATACGAGACACAATGAAACTAGCGGCGAGATGTAGGCTACAATTGTTGGCTATCAGATGGTCGTGGGGCGTGTCGCGGCCAGTTCCACGCTCCACGCCGCCTGAACAATGGGGCTGAACCTGACAGCTGACAGGGTCCCTCATAATGAATCCCTTACTAAACTTTGTAATCTTAGTATGTCCTGACAATTAATAAAAAAATCGTATCTATGATGTCGGGCGGGTTTTATTTTACAGCGAAGAATGAACGATTAATTAATCGCACCTTGGTATTAAAGCTGACATAATTATACATAGCGTGCTTCGCTAGTGCCATAACCATTCATAACCGATCTTTTATTGCGCATAATTAAGTAATAGATTTACTGAGTACAACACAAATTATTATTACATATCGCAATTTTGTATTTTATTTCACATTTTAATCTTCAATGGAAATATAGTGACAGACTCTCAAGATAATCTTGCATGATTATATTGCTTACGTACTACGATATATAAAAATAACTGTTTAATTAAATTCAAGTCACTCCCTACTAGTTTTTGTAGTAACCTACCTACTTATTAGTTAACAATCGCACATAATAACACAATAAAAAATATGAGCTGCAAACGTAAATTGCGCATTGTACGCGTACGAGGACAGACGAGGCATAAAACTTGATTAAATTATGTTTTTGTAGTCACGAAACACATTTGTGTCACCGATCGGCCGTGTGTGTGTGTAGCTTAATACGAGTAAGCCGCAATATAATTAGATAATGCACGCCGACTCTTGCTCCAACTTTATTCGGAAGGACCTTGTGCTTAGACACGTAATTAGAATTATTTATGAACTCGAAACATTCGTAACATAATTTATTAAATGAACGGGTCCCTTGCTCATAGCTCTATAAGAGTGTGAGTGAGTGTCGTGCCTACATCGGAAATCGATGGACAACGTTCTTTGACAATATCTGAGCAAAAGACCTTAATGATGCTCACTTGGTCTGAAATCACTACGTCCTCATTATAGTTAATCATTAATGTGTGGCGAAGCTTCTTACAGTAAGATCTTTTGCTAGCGTATTTAATAGTTGTTACAGTATCGAAACGGTCAAGGCGCATATTTGGGCTTTGGTGTACAGTATGTGTCGTTAGGACTTGCAGAAATTTCCAGTCTTGGCAACATTTTTACATGAAAATATTTTAGTATGATTCTAAAACAGTTTCCTTGCAAAATAAATTATTGTCTTCCTTTCTCATTTAATTTGGAAGATTTAAATGTAAACTGGAATATCTGTTCGGATAGCTTCTCTTTCATTTCAATGACATCAAATTATGAAGTTAAAAAGTTATTAAAAAATTTACCTAAATGCTAGAAAAAACCGACGGTATTGAAATTTCCTCAGATGTATGATGGCCAAGTATTTGTTATTACAGTAATTTGTGACTCGGTGTTAATGCTCGTTAATAAAATAATTTCAACACAGTTTGTCGTAATTTTAATTATCGAGTTAATAGTAAATCTGTCGTAATTAAGTTATACATTTTTATAAATTTCACAAGATCGTAATCATTCTGATCCACGGAGTTCATTAACGAATCATTCGCCGAGGTGATAATGTGGTCAGCACTAGCCACATGGAACCGATGGCTGGTGTCAAGGCCACCTACTGAAACACCGCTACGAATCACATCGGAGACACAGGAATAAAATATATAATAGGAGCTATTATGTAAGTAATCTGTAACAATGGACTAGACGCGAACAAAATTCAAACTAACTTGGCCTGTAAGAGATATATATACTTTACACTTTTATGCTAACACTTTTTAGAAGTGATAAATATGTGTTGTGTACCCACACCAATGAGATTTCTAGTAGGTACTAAAAATGGTCACTGTGCTAGGTCGAGGATGGCTAGACGGGCGCGCCGAAACTAAAGAACTTATTATTATCTGCCTGACGTTCCCGACGACCAATTCGCATTAACTCTATCTAGAAGAGTTCTTTTTCTTAATCTAAGTATAGTCATATTAAAGGTGGTTAGAGTTTGAACGTTTTCAAACAGTTGACCGGCGGCTGGCTAGCAGCTAGCAGCCGCCGCGTGTTGTGCAAGCCGGCCGCGGAGGTCGCTTGCGGCATCTCACCACACCACACTACACTAGTCTCCGGCCAAGACCTTCGACCTACTTCACACTCACACTTTAACTTTGTTCACGTTAACACCGACTAGTGTTACCGGTCCGTTACACGACCCGGGTCTCTTCACCCATTTAGCTTGTCCAGTGAGAATCAGGTAAAAATATCGATGTATTTAAAAAATATATTTTTGGTTCGAAGAGCTAACCGATCGACGATCGGACTTCACATGACTGTTTCGCTTCACTTTTTACATGGAATAATGTAAGATATGACAAAATGGGTCACACAAGAAAGACATCGATCGCTTTTATTTTGGCTTTAACCTGATTTTTTTCACGCATAGCTCATCGCTTGGTGGCCTTGTTAATTCGAGTCAAAAAATAAAGTGTGCGTTTCATAATAATTAGATTTATTTAAGTAACACTCCGTAAGTAACGAGCACATTTAATGTGTTGATACTTTACCTTGCAAAATGTTAAATAGACGTATGTTTTGCCGCTTGAAATTTACATTACAAGTACCGACACTGACACGAGTGTTTGCGCAATGTCCCCGCCGCCGCACCACACGTGATAGGGCTCCCTACATTTTTCACCCAGTTGAGATGATCTTCTATAAATTATGTATAGTTTTCATGATACTTACATATTATTTGAACAGCGGGTGCTTGATTGAAATATTCTATCATTTCAACCCGTAACGGTTCCTATGTTGGGCACGGGTTTCGAGCTTCCTCTCACAATGTGAGAAAATTACTATTTACTAAGTATAATGTGTACTAGTTTTTGGTCCCGTGTATGAGTTTCTATCAATTTAGACGTTTTTACTAACAGGTTTATCGATCTAGAAAAGATCGTGAAGGCGGTAGGATATCTGTGCAGGAGTACATAATATCCATTAGAGACAATCTGGCAGTTAGTTCTGTACGCGTTCGCGCAGTTACTGTTGCCACCTCGGTTACAACCCTAAAAACATGATTTACAAAGATCAAATGAAGAATTATGACTCCGTGAATATTTAATTGAAATCCGTTAGGTATACATGTACGTAAGTTTAACAAGTTAGATATTATGCAAGTCTCAGGACGTAGAAACTGGTGGTGGTGCTTCATACTTAGTGCTGTTTAATGGTCATGGGTGAGGTAATAGTGTAGTGCATGGTATGAGGTGTGCGTGTGTCTCTGTGTGCGCGTGTGTATCTCGTAGCGTAGTGAGTGATGCACGTGTATATGTGCAGGACGATGCGGGCGACGAGCAAGCGCGCGAGAAACGCAAATTGGAAGGCGTGACGCAGGCCAAGTTCGGCATCAAGAACGCCGTACTCGGCTTCGTGTTCGGGGTAAGTCACTCTCCCGGCGTCCCTCGCGATCTGTCCTCTCGCTCCCCCGGCCAGGTCGTGTAACTCTCGTCTCTGTTTAACAGAAAATCAACTCGCTCATCGACGCGAAGACTCGAATCGTGGAGAACCTCGACCGGCAGAACATCGAAATCAACAAGCAGTACGGAATCGAGGCGCCGTCGAGCAACAACGGGTTGGCCTCGCTGAGCGGCATCGTGGGCCAGGTGATCGGGCCCAAGCTGCAGCTGCTCGGACCCAAGATCCAGGCCGTGACCGGGCTGCTCGGCGGCTCGTCCGGCGGCGGAGGCTCAGGTGGGGGCTCCGGGCTCGGCTCCATCCTGTCGCTGGTCACCTCGCTCTCGGGCTCCTCGTCCGGCGGCGGGGGCGCGGCCGCCGGCGCCACCGTCGAGACCGTTGACTCCTCCGAGGAGGATGAATCGTGATCTCCTTCCCTCCCCCTCCCCCTCTCCCGTCTCGCCGGCCGCCTGTACAGTCCGCGGCCGAGCGACGGGCCGCGTCGCGCTCTCGGCGCCTTGTATTTATATGTAAATAGATTTAGGTGAGTGATGGTGGTAATTAAATTCGTTTTCGGTAACCGTCTGTGTTTCACTGCACCGCCGCGCGGCCCCGCGCTCCACGTCCCTTCCGTAGCAATGCAGAGACCGTTCGAACGGCACCCGCGTCTAAATATCGCTACAAATTCGCCGTGTTTCGAAACGATCTCTACATTCTTGCGTCGATACATCGAGTCGACAAGTGCTGCGGTCGCAGTTGTCGTGTTGGGCTGTTGTTGGGTGGAGGGCGCGGGGTGTGTGACGTCACCTAACCCGTACCGTAGTGCATGCTCGTAGTAACTGTGTGTCGTAGTGTACAGTAGTGGTCGTCACAGTTGTCTCAAGTGTTTTATTATCTCTAGTTTGCTGCACTCAGTGGCGTGTCCTATTGTGTACAATATTCAATTGTTCTTGCCTTGAAGTATAGTTGGTTATTCAGTAATCAAATTTGCCAGGTGATATATTAATTGTACCTGAGTGTTTTGCTTTGCTGCACGGCACAAACTATTAGTAGACACAACCAAAGTAGTGTTGGCGTTTTACTAAATGCTCTAGGATTATTTATGTAGAAAGAGATATTTTTATAGCAATAGTCATAAAGGTACCTGAAAATGAGTTAAATATAAGACCGAAACTAGTCTCTATAAAATGACCTCGGTTTGTTGTTAATTTGTAACATAATCCTAATTAATCCCGAGGCTAAAACCCCAAGCACAAGCCAGGTGTACGTATATGTGTGTGCGCGTTTGTGTGTATTATAGAGAGAGAGAACCCCGAGCCACACTAAATAAGTGTAAGTTGACTAACTTGTAACGCTAACCCTGGTATAAACACCGTAATCAAATAGTGCTAACAACTTGATGTAAACGCACCTTGAAACGACTGTATGAAAATTGACAGCACAGGCGTTCTATGTCTGTCTAAGGACAGTGCTAACAGTACAAATCTGAACCTCTTTATATTGTACTGTAAGTAGTTCAATAGAGTCAGTCTTATCGCAAGTGAGCGTAACACAATAAATGTCCTTACCGTGCGCCGGCGCGACGTGGACATGACGTGTAGGAGACCAACGGAAACGTATATGTCCCTGCCAGCTCGCTGGGTTCAGGCTGGACTGCTGCCACAGATATGTGAGATTCTAAAATGTTAAGGATAATTGCATAAAATCTGTGTACAACAGGTTCTCTCTGACTGATTCGGAAACATTATTAATTTGTCGCAACATGTCCACTTAGCCTCCGGTATCAAATATGGTTTACACTTTAGTACCTTACTACTACTAGATAATTATCTTGCCAGGTGCCAGCCCGTACCTCATATTTACGACAGTCTCCGCCCACGCTCGCACTAATAATGTATTATAATAATATCATATACTTAATATGTGAAATGTAAATACACCATAATAACCAAACCTGGTAGCGTTCTTAACCGTGTTTATTGTTTCACTTTGTAAGTATTTAGGTTAGCCATTGAATTTAAGCACTTCCTGTTGTTATGATTGTTGAGAGTTCCCGCTCTTGCGTAAACCTATCAACCTCTTGGTTGATAAAACATAATGATTATAGTGAGATGGTACCGGTGGATGCCAGGTGGCAGTGTGGTGGAGTAGTGATCAGTGACACGACCACCGCGCTGCCCCGCGCCACCACCCGCCACCCGCCACCCTCACCCCACTCGTCTATCGACTGTCTCATCATCACTTCTTTCACATCATTTCACAACACTTCTTTCCATCATCATCATTAAATAATTTTCATCGCTTCCGTTTTATAATTATTTCATCGTAATTATCGCCCTTCATCGTTCCAAAAAAAATACAGTAGCCGAATAGTTTTATTATCAAGTATTACACAGTCGCTGGGAATTAAATAATGGTCAAATTTAATATTATCACAGTATGTATTAAGTTGTAACAGCAGTATAGTGGCACTGTAGCATTGTAGTATTGTAGCAGCGTAGCAGTCGTGTGCACGGCGCCCGCGCCTGTCACCATTATATTATAGGTCGCCATCGTGTTAGTGTGCGGCGGTCGCTGGCTATCCATGTAATGTCAGAGTTCACAACGACAGTGTGGCGGCACTGGCGGTCCGTCCCTATTGGGTATCTTTGGACTATGGGCCGAGTGCTAATCCATATTTATATATTCTTTATATATATTTATTATTATAACTTAAGCTTTATTTTGCAATAAATTTCAACGGTTAAATCGTTTATATTATTGCACTTGCCATTGAAATAACTGTACCTATTAGAAACTGTATATTGACTTAACGTTATATTTATGTCCCTTGTAATTTCAATCTTATATTATTTTACTCCATAATTCTATTGTAAAAGTTTCAATTATTTTTAAAATTTTTAATTCATCAATACTTCATTGAGAAAATATTAAAGATTCATGGACAATATAATACTTCCAAGTCTTTTATATTCCCTACGACATTTTTTATTAGGTAAGACTAGGAAATGATTTTCAGTATAGGTACATGTCATTATAATATTAAAACATGACGTTACATCGCAAGGAAAATATTCTATATAAATAATATATAACATTCGATATAAATTCGTCGATAAAAGAATTGAGATTAAATTCATCGTCGCGTGTCTCAATCGAATAAAAGGCCGACGCCACACGGATAAACAAAGATTACATAACCGATTATAGTCTAAATATTTGCATATTAGTCACGCAGATACCACAAAATTATTAAATTTCAATTATGCTTTATATAGTCAATATAATGTCATCCAGATATTATAATATTCATGGAGGGTTTGATCTAATGTTCTCCTATCTATGTATATTCGTTTGGAATGATTATACTTCTACTCCTAAAACAGAACATAAATAATTATAATACGTTCTTAGTTCCATGCAAATTAATATCTAGGAACTCTTTTGTCCTGTGACATTAAACAACTGCTGGGCCTTTCTAAATCCTACTAATATTATAAATGTGAAAGTTTGTAAGGATGTTTGGATGTTTGGATGTTTGTCCCTCCTTCACGCTCTAACCGTTGAACGGATTAAGCTGAAACTTGGCACACAGATAGTTTGAATCTAGGAATAGGACATAGGATAGATTTTATCCCGTTTATAGGTTCCCCTGGGATGAATTTTACTCTTCCGCGGGCAAAGCCGCGGGAATCGTCTAGTATCTAATAATTGTGCTTTATCAACACCGGCGCGGCGGCGGCGCGGCGCGGTGTGGGCGACGCGGCGGCGGGGAGGTGAAGTCAGAGCGGCCGGAGCGGCCTCCGCCTCCAGCGATGAACTTTAAACGTTGGTTAAATCAAATGCCTTTCACTCGCTCCTTCCTCGTAGCAGAGACGTAACGCCCGCTTTTATATCACTGTGTCGAAAATATTAATGTTGTCGGGGGTTATGTAAACGACAGTAATACAAACACAATCGCGCTCACACGATATCTCGGGTATACTTAAGTTTGGTACACCAGTTACGCCGGTTGGACATAATTAGCTTCTGAGAAGTGGCCCGTGGTCGATGACTTACTTACGTATAGGCATCATCAAAGTGAGACGGCACAAACTTATAATTCCACGTTAAGTAGGTAATTATTAGATGTTTCAATTGTAACAAAATTGTTCGACTGCAATGATATCCTTAAAAACATTAAACGATTCATTTTTACTCACGTATACGTAATAGAATAGCACAGAATACACTGTCCCACGACACACTGTCATACGAGAACACGATCGCATCGGAGGAGTTAGCGGGGGTGCGGGGCGCGTGGCGCGGGGCCGCTGTGACCGAGTCCTGTGGCGCAGACTGGCACTACGTGGAGTCGCCGGCCGAGCGAGGCGCCGAGCTCGCCGCGCGCCACCGGCCACCCCTCTACCTCGAGCAGCCCCCCAGACCGGCCGACCGGCAGCTCGACCAGCCGTACGAGGAGCCGCAGTTCGGCCGGCGCCACGAGGCCGCCGCGGCAGGCCGACGACATCCCGGTGTTCGACCGCAACAAGGTCAGCCTGGACTTCCCGGGGAACCTGTTTGGGCCGTCCGTGTCGCTCCTTATCCGGACTACTAAGGTCATAGGCGATGTTATTCAGGTGCGTATCTGACAGCTACTCTTCCTGGTCTTACCAAAATAGAACTTACTCAATAGGTTAGTTAGTCACTAATGCCACCTATAATTATCAAAAACTAGCCACTTAATACCGAGTAATCAGCAGGCGAATATTTATGAGTATAAATAGATGCAGAAATAATGGTAAAAGGTTACTTCTGTTCGTATACATTTCGAGAACTTCTATGTATAGTTTAACTTACAACGATGGTCTCGAACAAGGAAATGGAGTATTCGTTCCCTATACTATAACTATAACTCGATATAATCCGTATGTTTGACTTCTTTGTGAATGCTACACTGCCAATTTATAAGCCGTATAAAACAGCGTCTAGTCCTAATATAATATTTGTGATAAAAGTAAACATTTTTCTAGCAAACATTGAAGACCGATCGTTTGTAGTGGATCGACAAGTGATGAATGCGTTGATGTTTCAGAATTCGGCAGTGCGGTACCAGAGCTTCCTGCGACTGTTCCGGCCGCTGTTCCGCGGGCCCTTCGAGATCAAGGGCCTGGACCC
>LGAG01001485.1:24644-38129 GCA_001278395.1 Lerema accius
GGCGACCTGTATTAATAAATAAATAAATAATCATTAAAAAAAGCCTGCGGCTAAAAATTGGGTATTTAAAAAAATATATAGTCAATGTCACTTCCGCAAAGAAGACGAATCCAATGGCACATGATTATATTAAAATCTGTCAAGAAAATGAGACTGTAGAGCGTGCCAAAGAATTGGACATACACTTGAAAAGACGAAATAAATACATAAAACATTTAGTTTTATATTTGAAAAGACATATCTTTTTCAACACCTAGTTTTAAACAATTTTATTTTTAGACGGATGGCTAAAAAAACTTTTTTTTTATTATACTTAATGTAGGTACTTTTTCCTTATATTTAATCCACTCTAATCTGACATTTGAGTGTAGCCAGAAAAATAACAGTGTTTTTATTCTATTTCCGGCGTCAATGTAAAAACAGAGTAAAAATATGACAGAGCAAATAAATTTAAATGGGAAACTTGATTAATCTGCGCGTTAGCAAAACGAGAACAGATTTATTTTAAATCGTTGTTCCTTGCTAACTGTAGGAAACTGTTACTGCAATTGAATGTATTTTATATGAAATGAGAATAACAAACGAGGTTGTAGTGCCACCATCACCTGCCGCCTATAGATATCGTGACAAACCTCTAGTAAGACTATAGGAATAGGGGAGATTATTATTCGATTAGTGCGCCCTATTAATAATATTAAATGCGAATATTAGTGGTTCTTAATGCGAGGGTTCATAAAACGCTGCGAACGTAAAAATAATTCATTCCATCATAGAGTAGATACAATATCACATCAAATAACAATTAATAAAAAATACAGCTACGATGGAAAGGACACTCAGACTATGTCGTGGTTGGTTTGAAACGTACGTTTATACCGATCGCGATGCAAACGCGCTTCGTCAAAAAAACAAACACTAAAGTTACTGTTATAATCAGTGAAAGTAGAACTACCATGCTATAATATCAGACAATTATTATGTCATCATTACCAGTTTTGACTTAAAGTCCTGACATAATAGTCGGTTACATAATACGTAATGTATGCTAAATCGAATATATGTAATCTATACTTATAATAAAACTATAACGAGGTCAAAACTACACATCGAATGAATAATTCAACATTTTAATGCACGCGGAAATCGCTGGTCTGATTTTAGTGTTACTTGGCATATTTGTAACTTATATACTATATGAGAGGATTTTAGGCTACTTTTTATCACAGGAAACAGCTTTGTTCCTGCGGGATAACATGTTAAATTTAGTATGGAGACAACTACTTGGTTGATTTTGATAAAAATTGCTATGTTTATAGCTTCTATTAAGGTCACTTTTTTCTTTAGAAACATTTCATGTATCTTGTTATATAAAGAGACCCCCTCCCCCACTTCAGTTCTTTCCTCAAGACATCGACTACAAACTCCCTTGCGGCGTACTGTCTTTAAAAATAATATTCTTTCTATTTTCCAAATGTTTTTCATCATAATATTGACTTATCAAACTACTAGATCATTGAGTTCTTCAACTTTCCTGGCTGCCGCTAAACCAACAACCGAAAAGTTATTTTTAATGGTTTTCCAAACAGATCCACAACTTCGTTCATTGATTGTTGGAAATTTTAGGTCAATATTTAGGTTACGGCCGACTTCGCTTTGAATTGCTATGTACATAAGTTTTACAGCTAAATTGATAATTTGTTTTATGATTCTCCATTGGGAATATTATTACAAAAAAGATCTATTAAATGTATATCAGCTTAGGCCCGATGTAAGGTTTCGTAGTTGCCTTTTTCTCATGAATTTTCTTAGGTTTAAAACTAACTGTATAAACTGTATGGTGGGGACACTTATAATAACAAAATGCATTCCAAAGGTAATGATTGCATTTCCCAAACAGTTCCCTAAATTACAAAATGGTCTCATTCAACACTTCATCAATAGGATCAACAGGATACTCTACAAATCACTGATGAGTCGGAGCGAATAGGTTACTCAAAATCTCAGACCAAAATATATAATAGACTCAATGATCAGAATAAAATAGTGATGTCATACATTTTTTTTTTTTACGATCTGACATATTATTATGTCACCGAGCACGGCCTGCCGAGCAACGTACCGGGTAACGTTATCATTCGTTACCGTTATGTTTTTTACTACTACGCTTGTTTGTTCCAAAGACTGCGTCAATAATATTTTTTGATCTGTGCTCAAAATTTTTGTCATCTCATAAAGTTTCATTATAACCGTCATCTAAGGACATAGTAAAACAAACATTACCTTGCACCTTAACATTATGTAACACCGGAATTCTAGTTGTTTCGATACTTTCGATTATAAAGATAACTTTATTTACGACCCGATAACCGTCCTTGCACGCTTAACCGCGATTTAATGGAGCGTTCACCTTTTGTGGTATTTTGTAACGCTGCTCAGTTTTTAGTATATTTCCATGATTTATGCGAACGTATGAATAAGGTCTGACAGGAACGAATTTGTTTGAAGTATATTAAATGCCTCGAGTAAGGATACAGTTCATACAGTGTTAAAACGAAGTATTTAAACAACGGAAACCCTTCTTTTTCTACTCTCTCCTTTCGTTCTACTCATATCTCCTTCCTTCATCATTTTGAGAGCATGAACATGAACTAACATAACAACAACATGGAGGAAGAAATCCTATATAGTATGACCTTCTTTCGTTATTATACACACAGAGATGCATACGTACATTTTTTTTAATTATAGGTGATTTAATGTCCCACAACACACGTGATCCTATTCTGTAATGTACTCGTATGTATGTAACAAAAAATACCAATTAAATTACTTTTTCATTGCCACTTTTCTTACCTGTAGGGTCTGTTGAAAATAAGATGGCTTTCTAGACGTCTGCAGTAACTTAATAAACCACAAACTCTCTATCTAACTACTGCTAATCTTCATTTTGAGATCCTAAAACTTATCGTGAGGATTAAGTTTTCATGAATATCTTCAAAGCGAAATTACTCATTTATATCGCACGTGAGGTGCAGTAATCTTTTATCAAATAATCGTTCCTTTAATCTCTAAACTTACAGATATTTTAACTATAGAACACAGCGTAGTGATGTAAAAGATAGTTATCTTATGTATGTACAAAAGGACATTATTATGAAATAATAGTACAAGTATAGATGTTAACGGTAAGAATGGCTTGAAATAATAATGCTAACAGCCTATTATTTTCTATTAAGATTAATTAAAAACTTAATTGCTGAGGCGTTGCTTGCCTGGTTCTTTCATCTCAATGACAAAGTATATTTTCGAAACGATAAAATGACTTTGCATTTTGAATCAAATAAACACAGTTTTAATCGTTCCCACGTTTGCAATTTTATTTATATTTTAAAAACATAATGAAAGAATTATATTGAGCCATTGAGTCGTGTAATTAAAGCTGTGATTTGCAACTTTCGGTTTTTTGCCATTTAAGGTCAAACTTCGGTATTACATAAAAAATGTTTTAAACGTATACAGGTGTATACGTCATTTGTATAGCCTTGTGACTACAAACATATAAAATACGTAATTAAATTAATGTATTTAATTAAATACCATTCCTTCATTTAGTTTTTCAGTGTCAGTGTTTATAGAAATTCTATAAATTACATTCAATTATATCACGTAAATGTATTGTATGTGTATAAATATTATTTATTTCCACATTCACTTTCAATTTCATAGTCAATACAATATTGTAAAATGTAGTTACTATAACAAATAGAATTAATTGGAAACTTAAAAAAATACTGCAATTAAAGAAAACATTGTATAGCCATAATATGGCGACATTCTCAAAATGGCGACGAATTTTAATGTGCACCTTACGTATTAAAATCTGCCAAGTCCTATTAGGCCTATATGTATACATAGTACGTAATATTGTATACGTTCTAAAAACATTCGCCATCTTCTGGCGCAGTCGGATAAAAAAATATAAACATTAATCGCCTGTAACTTCAAACTTTTACTTTTGTGGAGAATAGATTTTTTTTTTATAAAGGTTAAATATTTACTAAACGCAATCTTTACGCAAGCATAATAATTGAAACTGTTCAGCTATTCATAGACGAAGGTGCGTAAGCCAAGTGCAGTCAAGCAATCACATAAGTGTGTCAGAGGCGTTTGTTACGTTGAGAATCTCAGTTTTCAATCTTACTTAGTAACAGATATTAACGTACTAATTGTCGTATCATTGTGTTCGTAATTGTTTAATACATTGCGTTGCGGTACTAATAATGTACTTTATTATTATCACTAGTAATTGACATTTAAATTTTTAAAAGTGCGTTAATAATAACTACCGTTTCTTCGTTTGGTTATTTAGTGTCAAAACCTATATTATATTTATTTGAACTATTTTTAATATAATATACAACATAGTTGTGTTAAAAACCTAAATGTTGTCAACCATTACTCTACTGGACTTTTAACTCATAGTAGTAAGTATGACAATAACATAGTTTTGTAACTCCGTGTAAAAAGCTCGGAACGAATACAAAAGCAGTGTTTGTGGGATATGAAATAGGTTTTATGGAGCTGACGGATTCATTGTGCCAATATTAAGTGCCTATTGTCCCTGCGTGGCCAATTGTCACCTCTGATTGTACTATTGTAGTCAGATAATGTTATTGTCTGTTATTAGAGGCAACGAACTTTGGCTTGAGATATGCTTTAGTAACAGTGTTGAAGCCAATTGTTTTGACTTAATTAAATTTATCGTACAAACGATTTTTAGTGAAGGAGAGATGTTCAACTTAGACAATGGTTTTTATTTAAACAATATTTTACCCAATCCTATGTAGTCGATTAAAAAACAAATAATTCGGTAATAAAGGAAGGCGGTTGTATGGTAAATAGACCAAGAGAACAACCTCTTTCAAGAGATGAACAAGTTATACTTTATGCGGTATCGAGCTGTGTAAACGTTATGAAGGCTCATAAGAGAGATTATATAAGAAGAACGTAAAAAACAGGGTGTGTAGTACAGCTGCTATAAAAATGTTAAACAAGTTGAAAATTCAAGCATGATACGAGTAAAGGGTATTTTTCAGAATTCAACTTATTGTATATTTTGTACCGTAATAGATACACAGGTTTCTCTGCTGCCCTAACAGAAAGTAATTAAAATAAAAAATTTAATACGGTCCACATAAAAGAAATTAAAATTTTTGGCGTAAATATTACAAGGATTCACGTGTTTCTGACCCAAACGGTTTTCAATTACAAATTTTATACACACCGGACTTCAATTTGTTTCAGTTAATAATGGCAACATACTCCTTTTCTTTTTAAATGAATTACTAGTATTTTAGTATGATTATGCAAAAAGTATATTCACGTGCTTCCTTAAAAATTTTATCCCTTAACGACCTTTATGTAACTAGTTACCCAAGCAGACAATGCCGTTAATTTTCACTTGCAATCTATCTCACTGTTTCACTTTACAATTTGCAAAATGCAATTTGCAGGAACTGCTAGCGAACCACCTCATTATATTCGGGGAGAATATTATTCGCAAGATGGTACAATCTTTGTCAACGTATCTCGTTTTGTGAGAATCGTGAACAACGTCTATTCAAATGTAAACTTTGACTGGGGAATAATTTATTTTTAATTACATGTCTTGAAGCAGATTTCAAGAACAATAAATGGAAAATCTCTAGAATAGAGTTTTCTTTACTGTATACAATAATACACGTAGAAGTAATTTATTTCATCAATATTGAGTGAACAAAAATGTCTACGGAATTTTAATTGTCTAGGCTTGTATATTATGTTTAATAATAAATGTTTACAATAAGTTTTAATCCATGGAAAATTATATTTTTTTACTAAAGATCATTTCTTTCTTTTTCCAGAGAATGAAGCTGCTATGGTGCTGGATTATAGCAACACTGACTTTGATTTCCAATGCAGCTGTGGATGTAGAGCGTACAGTCCAACAAGTCCAAAGTATATTAAAAGCTAACACATATTTGCCGCGACTATCCAGAGAAGAAATACTTCAACTACTTAACGACATTCGAGCTGAAGATGCCAAAAATAAAGCTTCGGAAGGACTTCCGAAAAAACAAGTTACTACTACAACTACAACGACTGCAGTTCCAACCCCGCAATATAGTAATGAAGAAAACGAAATCAGTCCAATAACCCAGGCCCCGGATCAGAATGTTAGCGAACATGTTAAAAAAGATTCGATTATTTCTGCATCAGCTCAACCTCAATCCGTTGAAACAACAACTAAATCGAACGAACCAACTGTAATGGTGGTTTTACCTTATACGCCTCGTGATGGATCTTCATTACAAGAATTGTATACGAGACCACCTCGCATTGAAGTTGTACCAGTTTCTAAAGTTACCCCAAAACCTGTGAAAACAGTGAAATCAAATGAAGAAATTCTTAAGACCTTGGAAAAAAATGCTGAAATAGCTAAAAAGCAACAATTAGATTTACCAGCTGAATTGCAGGCATTTCTAGATGCACATGGTTTAAAAGGTAATCCAGGAAAAGATCATTTCTTATTACCCTTAGAAGGTTTTAAACCTCTTCCACCTGCGAAGGTTGTTGATGGAACAGTACAATTACCGGAAAACATACTACTTGCTTACGATTTAATATCACCGAGTACAGAAATTAAAAGCATAAACAAAGATCAATTGCCACCCCACAATAATTTCTTATATGAACCACTGCGACCTCAAATTCCATTTGAATTGGATACTTCATCTTCCGAAACAGCTGAAAGTTTCCTTCCATACGACTTACCAAAACCAAGGAAGACAAAATCAGTAAATCCTCCCAAGCCTAACTATGAACCTATCGATTATGACTCAATAAAAGTTATACCGTTACGTAATGGGCCAAGTCCAGTTGAAGATGAGAAGGCAACTTTAGAAATCGATCAAAGCAAAAGACAAGCTGACAATAGTTCGTCTACAGAAACAAGTGTAAGTAAAGAAACATCTGAGGTGACTGAATCTAATGTTCCTATTACTAATGCTCCGCCAGTAGAAGATTCAAAAGCCGAAGCTGATTCAGGGGCATCGATAACAGATCTCGAAGATTCATTCGGTGGACCAGCTCCCGAAATGCCAGGCGACTCACAGCTGCCTCCTCCGAAAAAGAACGGTTTTTATTGGATGTTAGACTGGAACAGTTTCCTAGAAGTTGGTGATGGTGATACGAAAGTGAACATTCGTTTTGAACCTAAATTAGGCGATCCACAAATGTTCTTACCCGTTAATGTACCATGATTCGTTTTGGTTTAAAGTTAAGGAGTTAAAGCGTTCTAGTCTTGCTGTCGGTCAAGTGTAGCGAAAGAAATCATGGCATTAATTATGATAACAAATTAGTTCTAGGTTATTGATATTTATGCATAAAATTAAGTCACATGGCATGACAGGAATATTGTATAGTACATAATGGGTGCATACCATTAATACCTGACTTATAATTAGATAAGGAATCCATATGGCTCGAAGCAGATTTCTTTCCAATTACTTGTAATCACTGATGTGAAATGAAGATATCGTTAAATTGATTTACATCGGCGTGTCTAAGTGAATCATACAGGTAATTTACGTTGATATGGAGTAATGTAATGCAAAGAATCCAGTAGTCGTATAAGAATAGCATTTGGAAAGTGTAGTGAGCGAAATCGTCGCGTGAACGTTACACTCGGTTGTTGCTAATAAGCCATTTCGATTTGTACATAGTGATTTAAATTGTGACGTTGTGTTGAGTTTTATATAATAAATACTTACCTGATATAGAACAGTAGATTAAAATGATTTAGTTGCATTTATTGACTCTCCCTTTAATTTTGTTATAGCAAAAAAACCTGGTTTTTAATTGCAGTACTAAAACAATAACACATTAAAATGTTCAACTACTCAAAGTGATAATTAAATTTATAAATTATCTGTACATATATACGAGAACCTCGATTTTAGTTAATACGTTGCAATCAAGTATACATACAAAGACAGGTGTCTGTCACTGAACTCCTGAACGGCTGCACCAATTCTGTTTTTTGTTTGTATTTGGGTGAGTTCTTGAATGGTTTTGATTCACAATTGAAAATTAGATGGCGCTAGTATTATTGTGAGCCTATAAAATGCTATCCTAAAATAAGCGTATTTATTCTCATAAAGTCAACTGAATCTACTAGCAAAGACGAACGACAAACCCATATAATTTGAATATGGTAATATATTTAAAATTAAACCATTAATTTAACAATAAGCAATGTTCATGGCACTACAACAAAACAACCTTCGGAGTTCTGAACTAGCTAAGCCGTTCGTACAATCCAATACATCACTCCACACGCGAATTTGCAACTGAAATGCTTAGACATAAATCTGAGCGTTCCGTGTATCCACAGATGTTTCCAATGTGTGGTTAGCGTACTGGAATCTATTTCAAACTTTGTACAGTTTAACCTTAGTTAACACGTATTATTTTTTTTCCATATACTACAGGGTGCCTATTTCTGCCAGGTCATGTAAAGAACAACGACGAAATAATTGCTATTTTGCCTAAACCTGTTAACGGCGTACTACAGAAAACGGTAAATGATTTCATCTCTAACCTCTTCACCAATCCAAACTAGAGGAACGTGACGGAATGTGATCTAGGCTTCCGCAAAAATGAGAGGAGATCCCTGCTCAATACTGGGTCATTAATGGCTTGAAGCCAGTGGAAGTTTGGACTATTACAGTACAGGTACTAGCCTACGCAGGTCCATTATCACAACCCATAACAGTCTCACTGCTGGGCTCGGGTCTCTTCTGACAGTGTGAGGGGTACAGGCCATTGTCGACCACGCTGGCCAAGTGCGGATTAGCAGACTTTAGACACCTTTGGGAACTTTATAGAGAACTCTCAGGTGTGCAGGTTTCCTCACTATGATTTCCTTCAACGTTGCAAGTGATAATTGGTAAATATCTATCTGTCTATCTAACAACACAGGTCCTGTTAGTCCTGTTAAACTGCAGTAATTCAAAGAAAATCAAGCCACAAACGTTTGAGAGAGTTAACGCATGAATGAGCTCTGCATAATTTACGTAATCCTCTTACATACCTATAACACTCGATGGCAACGCTCAGTTCAGCTAAGGCCGGATGCCGTAAGATGACAGTTGCTAAGCCCTCCAGGATTTGCTTACCGCAAACGTTTATTTCATCTGTGTATTAAGTGGTATATAATAGGATAATATCCACGTGAGTCTCTGCTAGCTATTAAGGTTTATTTATGATGCCGTGTTTAATACTTATTACGAATTTTGACGTCACTTCAGGTAGCTAGAGATTAGGTGTCGTTGTACCATATGTATATTGTGGTAAATAGTTATAATTTCCGTTAGAAAGTAACACAAGGATTTACGTATCAATAACAGATAATGTTCCGTCTTTACTAAATTCAATTTGATTATTTTGATATCTTGAAATTTTAATGTGCTTCTAAAAAATATTGCAATCTTTTAATCCAAAATTATTTCCCAGATCACTAAAAACAAGAATCCAAACTGAACTCTACACAAGCGTGTCACAAAGAAACCTTTTAAGCTTTAAAATGCAAATATCAAAAAACAAAAGAGGCAAACACTTTCTAAACCCTTTTAAAGTTTTAATCTACTAACCGGGAATATTCATGAATCAAACATGGTCTAAGTAGGTCTAAATACTTATAACATCAAAAGCGTCGAGAGGAAGGTAATAGAGGACTTGAGTAGTCCAAACTTGAGGATTAATATCAAAGTAGGGTTCGAGGAAGTAAGATTTTGTTTTGTTCATTAATCAAATAGCTGCTCTTAAGACATTTTAGCCGGCTTTGTTTAAGCAGCTGTGTCCAAACTTATGAAATTACCTGTTTTTATATCCCTGCTTTCGCAATTTGTTAAGGAAATTTTAAATTTAACTTGTTTAGGGTTCTGGAAACTACGTCTCGCTACCGCTAACAAAATTTAAAGTGTAAGTATTCCAATTTTGAACAATTAGCTGTTCTTCTTCTTCTCATAAAATAAAGTATTAATAAAATAATTCAAATTTTAAACTCAAACAAAAAAACTTAATGTACCTAAAGCTGGTTTTAAAATAAATAATTGAGCTTGCGTTACGGGTGTATACTATACAACACTAACCCAGGTTGACCGAAACCAAGCAAAGAAGGACAACGGATAAATAAATAAAGAATATATCACACAATATATCGTGTAATATCTTATCAAGTTACATCACGGCAAATAGGCACGTAACGCAGATCGGGTATCGAAGCAGGGGTCATAAAATATCGTTACGTTAATGGCTTAAATAATAATGCGGTTGAAGCAACTTATCCGTGGCTGTATCTGCGGATATGCCGCTTCGTGGATTTTGAACGCTACCCACGTATAATTATTATAGCGGACCTTGGAGCTGAATGATATAGCACCTTAGTTTTAAAAGTAATACTCATTTTTTAACTCGTTGGGTGATTATCTCTAGTGTTAGTAATATTAATGGGTGACAAAGCTTTGAATTAGAGCAATTGACTTCCACGTACAATGTGAATGACGTTGCTGCCACAATCGTTAACATATCGGATTGACCTAGTAACGACCACCGTCTTGCTTGAGTCAGCCACCAAACATCTTGTCGTGTGCCGGTTAGAGCCTTGAATAACAGAGTACACTTTATACAAGAAGCGACCATATGATCTCAACGGTGGGAACGCATCTGTTGATCAACTTGGAATTGGGATAAAAACTAACGTTAACTAACTGGACTAGTCATGTATTGACAATGCTAACATGTACAGTCCCCTTACTGACGAATTAATATTCTCATTAACACCTAAAATTAATAGAACGTTTCCATTAACAGACCTTTTTTAATATAGGCAGATTATCTGTTTTGCTATAAGCAACTAAATACAACCGAGAAAAATTGGCCACAAAAAATCCCCACCCTCCCTTTTTAACTCGGTTAATAAATGCGAGCAATATTACAAAAATCATATTCCTCATCATACATAATAACGTGAATATCGTTGAAAAGGGACAGAATTGTGGTTGAAATGAAAGCGGCAGAAAAAACCATCAAACGCGGTAATAAATAATACACTTCGCACTCCCTTTCAATTCTCCACGGTGACTCCATAAGCCACCTCATTGTGCCGATCATACGAACAGTTTTACCGAAATGTTCATCGAGTTGTCTCAGCAACGACTGGTTAACTATATACGAGTACGAGATGTTACTGATGTCATATGCTGCGAATATTAAGATTTTCGAATATCTATTAATTGCAATTTTATGGCCAATAAAACACAACCTTCTATCTTATAATCTAACAACATCGCAACCTTCTCTTGCTCCGGTTCGTGAATCACACATACCTACAACAGAAAAGTTTCACTAGTAATGATTCATAGAAAAACGAAAATATAAAAGAACAACTGAGAACTGGAAATTTTTAATTAGTGGACGCACTATAACAAAAATTGGATTGCCTATCTCACTCCTATAAGGCTAAGCGAAATCATTCGGGATCCACATCAGAAAGAGACAGGGGCTAGTTTTGCCGAAGGAAATATATCCAGAACAGAAAAAGACTTACACCTGGCCCTTTCAACTCCTGCTTTCCTCGACTGTCATTTCCGGATCGTAATTCCTGGTTTCCTGTCCAGTGTTCCAGAAGTGTGCGGCCAGCTTTAATCACGATCGTTTCTTCGTAAGCGGTGAAACAATCAGGGCATTGCGTTACATGTATAAGGTTCTTTATTTATCGCTGAGGCATTCATCCTATGCCGACACCTTTTTATAATAAATCGGCTTTGAAGCTTGCGGCTTGTTAACGAGAAACGACATCAATAGCCTATCATTTTGTGTCAGATACGCTTATAACATCCTCTGTTTTTAAATTATGTATCAAATATATTTCCGATCATGTTATTGATACAATGATGAGGAAAAAGGTAAATGCTTATTAAATAAAAGACCCTTCTTTATAGAATGCTAACGGTAATTAACGGGCAGATAATGCTTAACCAATTTACAAAGAAGAAGGTAACTTAGTAGCAAGAATCACTAAGAAAATATGTTTAAAAATTACTTTCCCAACGAAATAAAAGTAATTTTTTCAAATAGCGCTTGCAGTGTTAAAAATCACAGCATCATGAACACGTTACGATTTCTCGCTATATTTTATGGTTGCGATGTCTTATTATTTGTCGGTGTATGCAATCATGGGAATTTTTAAATTAGCGCTGAAACAGTAAGTTATCTTAAGATGATCATAAAAAGAAACGTATTAAACCAGCATTAATCAAACATAAAATATTACTCATTATTATAAAGAAAGTATTTGGGTTAAATAGAGCATGGGACAGAAATGGGACGGTTGGAGGGAGCCTCAATTATCTTGGAGAATATGGATTTAACGAAAGCCAATGAAGCATGATATTGTATGTGGGCCTTTGTGCGCGCTGAGGGATTGTCCTTGGGTATTTATGGAGATGAAATTATGTGAGACATCATTTACAACGTACAAAGTAAATATCTTTGGGTTGCAGCAGTAAGGAATTCATGAAATGATTATGCTTCTTTTACGAGTAGGTTTGTAAACTTATGACGACCGTAATATCTTAGTAACCAAATAATCGATCTATCGGTTTATCGACTCTCTAGTTCGGATATAACCATGTAATATACTCGTATCATAGATATCTGTTTCGATAACAAACTCCGAATTCTAAACTCCATTTATTCTAAGGATGAATACATCAGCGATAAACAAGGATCAGTACAAATTTAATATCACGCTCCATTGCTTCGTGTACAACATCTTCTTTATTTTAAAAGCCAACTAAGTTTTCAATTTATGATACTTATGTGTATAAAAAACTGTAAGAAGCATCCACATCGCAGTTACTTTTTATGGTCGAAGATTCGATTCATCCTGGTCGTCCCTTATACAGTGTATTTTATGGGAATTATAGGGCGAAATAGCAATGTAGGCGTAATTTGTGATTGCTAAATTAAGTTTCGGAAGAATAAAAACGCGGAACTCTTCACCAAGACGAAATATGATCCGCACAATGAGATAGCTTATGGAGTTATCGTTAAAGATATGAAGCGGAGTGTGGAGTACGTTATTTATAACCACGTTTGATGGGATTTTCTGCGGCTTTCATTTCCTGGTAATTCTCAGTTATGTGCGAGGAACATTACGCTTCATAGTTAGAGCTTCGGAACGTATCAGCTTAGCGATTTGAATCTTGGCGTCCTAAACAGGGGTTCACAATTTCAAGCCTCTAATACACCTCTGATTTAACAAAAAGGTACCTATGTGTCTATTTGGAACTCAATTACATATATACAACGCCCTATAACCCTGACATAGTGAGGCCAGAGCCCAGCAGTGGGACAGTTATGGCAATTATTCTCGCTCGT
>LGAG01001485.1:38377-73757 GCA_001278395.1 Lerema accius
AAACACATAAAAGAGGAATCAAAAAAATAAGAGTACTATTTTTGTTTTCTCCTAATTATTTGAAATTTTTAGTTTATTGCAGTGTTCTTACGGAACTGCGAGTTGACTTTTGGCAATTACACTACTAAATATGTCGTATGTGACAATTGTAGTAAATTGATCTATATGGAAAAAAATATTGAAACTGAATTACGCCGTAATTTGTATTAAATAAGAGTCAATTTGGTCAAAGCATTTTTTTTCAAGAATAAAATTCGGCAACACAACGTCATTAACCCTATTGGATGGTTTTTACATAAGGCGAGTATATAAGACGAGTATATAGGTATTATTTTTACATAGTAGGTATGGTAAGCAGAGGAATTTTACTACAAAAAAATCTCGGCCTAAGGACCTAATTTTATAAATGTTTTATAATTGTAAAGATTTTCAGATATTATATATTTGCGTTTTCTTCACGCTTTTTGCACGAATTAAAATAAAATTTGGCACATAAACCACATCCACAAATTACACATAAATAGAATAGATTTTATCCTAATTTTATGTTGGAATGATTTACTCATGTGATTATTTCGAGGTTTATGTATTTATTCCAGAGCAAATTATATTGTGAAGACCAATATAGGATACTCTTTATACTTTTGTCTATCCTCTTTAAAATAAATCCTAGTTTTTCTTAATAAATTAACAGGTTACACTTTTGGGCCTTACGGAAGAACTTGTTTCAAATAAATTAAATAAAAAAATAAAATAATAAAAATAGATCGAAAGCAGTTCGTTTTTTGCTCTCCTTACGTCGAATTATTGTCTCCACCCACAATTTTGACAGTTCCCTTCTTTAAATAACTGAGCTAATACAACCAAAGGTACTTAACGTAAAATATTTCTCTGAGCTCTGCTCGTGAAATAATAAATATCAGGTCGACCGCTTTGCTCGAACTATGCTGGACAATTTATTTACACGTTAATTATTGTACATATTGCTGAGTCAGCCATCTAGCTTCGGTTATTGGATTTTTTAATAAATGACAATACAATACCTGCAAGGAGTAAAAATATATTACCTAGTTATAATAGTTTTCGAATGATTTGTATAAATGTTTTCTTGGCATACTTTTATCTGCAATTCACAAATGCTATGGCTACGTTAGTTATTTATTTATTATCATCAGTTCAATTTTAAAATCGTACAAACTTAGGTAGGAATACACTTTTAATTTTAAAGTGTGAATTCCTATGTGAATCCTATGAAACTCACAATTCCTCCGGCTGGATAAAGACTTTCCTTTAATTAGAGCCATTTCGAAAGGTCCGAGGCCCACGGAAGTCGGCAGCTGTTTACTATAGATCGTCAGTCCACTTGTTCGAGAAGTAAACTACTCCTTAGGTACCAGTTAATTAAAGTATATCTTTATAACTATATCAATCAGATATTTATATCGATAACGACAAAAGGATGCTCTCAATTTGCGTGTTACCTCGCTCTCCACATTCATCGAATGTTCTCGGCTGCACGTTCATCGAAAATGAGCCTTTAATTTGCTTACAATAATATTATCAAACATGATACTACAGCTGGCGGAAGTGTCACTTATGTAGCGGAAACCACGTGTATAAAGCACCTTTATCGAGAGCAAAATGTTTGACATGCACGCTGGCCCATAAAAGCTTTTAGAAAGTCGGAAGCTCGCTTCGCTGTTTCCGCTGCGGAGGCAACATTGCACCTTGTTTGTTTATGGGCGTCATATTTGTGAACACGCGTAAGTGCTCTTTTTATTTTATAGTTAGTAACAAACTAATGATGACCTGTTGGTATGATCATAGCTAGTTTGGAATACTTTTTCCAAAGTGTACTGTTATAGTTTTATCATTAGGGAAATAGATAAAGGTAGGTACGTATACTCCACTATACGAGTAGTTACTATTCTCAAAATATCAACCTAAAATTACCAGGTCAGTAAACGGCCTTGGAACTAAATGCGAAAGCGAAGAGTCTTCCACTTAATCAAAGCATAGTTACATTACACCGCCGTATTTACTTACAACTTATCCTTTAGAAATAGTTCAGGGGGAACATTCAAAAACACTCGGGGTTAAGAGCAAGATCGGATGCTAGTTTCAAAGTCAATTAAGCAACGGGTTGAACATCGAGAGGACTCAAGGGCTCTCGGTTTGGAGGCGTCGTCTTTCACAATAGTTCCCCTTAATGCGGAATTCAGTGGATTTTTAAAAGAAATCTGCAAGGCCGTAGGCAATATTTTTCTTGGGGAAGGGGGATGGAAGCTCTGGTCCAAAGGAGTACCTAACAGATGTTGACATTTGCCAGATATTAATCGAGTATTTTATGACGTAACTACTGACCGCTGTATACAGAATAGTGCCATTTATTTAATAAATCAGGCACTCAAGCAAATTTTCTAAAGAACAATTTCTATAGAAAATCTATAGAAATAAAGTATGCAGTACCGATGTTTTAATTTTCCAGACGTTGCGCGAAGGCTGGTATTTTTTAATTTAAAAAATGAATTAGCATCTCCTTAAAAAAGGAAATAAATCTTGTTTTTAATCTAGATGCACACCTAAATGAGTTCGCTAAAGATAAAACTTGAAGAGCTTACCTGGGAATTGAACAAAGCAGAACTCACCCGTTTTACTGGATGGCATTTCTACTAAAAGTTATACCTAGTTTGACAACTAAAATAGTTTGATATCAAAGCTGTATTTCTCATGGTAGATGTTTGTGAAATTATAAAGTTTTGCCTTTTCGCCTTTAATTGAGAATAGGTTATGTTTTATTTGGCTTCAACCCATTATGGGCCCGCTACCGAGCAAGGGTCTTTTCTCATGACTGAAGAGGCCTAGAAATCCACCACGCTGCTCCAGTAGGTATGGATTAATATAAGGGTTAGTTAGCCAACCCGATTCTCGGAATATTTCTGCCGCCCAAAGGCCTCCGACACGCTTAAAGACTGTCATCTACATCATATAACAAGTGGGACCGACAGCTCAACGTGCCGTATCATGGAAATATTCAAATTTAACCACTAGTTGTCACTGAAGTTATTTATTATTTAGGCAAATCCAACTTTGGCTGTAACATTGAGAACAAAAAATGCTTGGCAGTTTTAAACGCATTTTCACTCAATGAAAGAGTTTTTTGCAGCTATGGCATACCTTGTCAACTTTCGAAAATTGTTTGTAAAGAGCAAATTTGAATGAAATTTTGTTTAATTTTAGTTTCACAGTATGACTATGAGCTAACAAACAAGTAGAGCCTAGACATACATATGAATATGTTATGTTTTTATCCTTTTAGTTTAAAAATTAAACATAATGCTTACCAGCTATGCCATTCTCCTTTATAAAAGTGGTGTTCTTGTGGTTCTTATTATATACAAAATACAATAATTAATTATCACGATACAACCTCATTGTATCATGATCTCGCTAGGAGTGAAACCTTAGCTAGCATCCCTTGCGACACTAACAAAAACGTGTTATAATTATTATTTCTTTAAATGCGTGTTTATCCACTAAAGGAGATATTTTTATCTTATATTATTTAAACATTTGTTAAGGTACAATACACTCATGTGTCCATAGTTTAAAGTAAAACAAGGCAGTATAAATGCAAACTTTCGCAATAAAAACTTAACTAACTATACAATCTTCTTTGCGCTTAAAGTTTTTAGTAGTCGTAGGCAAATTTAACTTAGTTTCTTGAATTCAGAAAGAGATCCATTTCTTTAACTAACTGCTGTTTTGATATACTAAAAATTATAATAACTTGTTTTAAAGTTTGTTAAAGTTTACGAACGTATTCAAGAAAATTGATTTTGGCATATTAAACAATCTAGATAACATTAAAATATTTAAGGCTATTAGATTACGCCGGCAGCTGAAAAATTTAAGGAATTCGTGGCTGTGTTAGTACAAGAGCTTACATACAACGTCATAATGTTCGTCTTTCTACCGCAGCGTGGCTGCCCAGTGAGCGACTAGACTTAATAACTAAGAATCTATTGATAATAATATTGTAACATACATAATTATGGTGGGTTATATTCAACGCTGGTTAGAATACTAAAAATTTCACCTCTAACTTAATCCATATCTCTAACCGATACCCTAAATTCTTGACGATATAAAACCTAATCACAGGCAAATCTACTTCTACTAGGTACTTCTAACGATACTAATAGCCTTGTCATAGTCCCAAAGTCCATCTATAGCTTAATATTCTATTCGTAGATTATAGCATGTCATATGAATTACGATGCAACCAGAACATATATTTACATAATTATCTCAAACTGTTGGCAACTTGAGTTGGGGTTTACGTTAATTCCGCTTACACAGTACATAGACATTCAGTAAGATATTATTATCCTTTACGCCGTTAGCTTTGATAAAATATACCGCAAGCAATTAACAAGCTTATCGCTGCGTTCGAAGTTTACAATTTTTACACGACTACATGAATGAAAGGCTTTTTAATATCATTAGGTAAGTATAATATCATTGGATTTGTGCCCATTACAGAATTAACAGGATAAATACTTATAGCACAAACCTTTTGTAGCAGTCAATTATTTGATATTTCATTACTAACAAATAATTAAATCTTCCAAACCAAATTTTTTATAAACTCGCTTTGCCTTTTAAAAGTTAAAATTTAAAGTGAGAGGATTCGTGTGATAAACTTCAAATTGCATTAACTGATAAAGGGTCTTCTAAAGCAGCCGTGTACCGCAGCTATAACAAAGTTACACGCGCTCGACTAACTTCGCAAGATGTAGAAAAAGTCACCTTTTGACGGCTTACAGAAGTAAAAGTGCTAACAGTGAAAAATGAATTGGAGTATGCGGATTTCGTATGAAGACCTTCGGCATATAGATAATACGACAAATTGTATCGGTGGGCATTCACGAGATTATGCCTTTGTGTGAGGAAGATGGATTTCTATTGTGTCACACAAAACTGATGCTCGTACAGAGGCATATTTGATATGGGCCGTGATTAAGTTATTACTCTGATTAAGATGAATTCGAGTCTAACTTAGAAGCTTACTTGTCTTGCTTCTTTTAGAAGATACATAAAAACGAAATCGTTTTTCCTTTTTACATCTTCTTTTTCTTCTTGCTATGTTTCTTCTTTTTCATATTACGATGGCTCGTTTGCTCGTTTATAAGCTGTGTATAAGAAAATAATTACAATCACAGACAGATAAACAACAGCAAGATTATATTTTTGTCCTATAGCTATAAAACGAAAATCATATACGTTAAATTACGCACCAGTACTTTTACCTAAATGGAATCACTGGACACTACTTCAAAACTAAACCGTAAATAATTATTACTATCTTCTACTTAGATAATACTAAATTTCTCGTGACAAACTTTAAGCACAACTCTCTACTCGACGTGCTTATACGGAATTTGATGCTCATCCCAATAGGCTTTCGATAAGTGGATCCAAACTTGGTTATCGATTTTACTTCTAAGCGAGTTTAGCTAAGATATACAAGATTCACTTCCACTTATTAGTTAAATGTGCGCTGGAGACACTCCTGAACTAATTTTAATCACTGTGGCTTCTGGATAAATGTTGATTAAGTGTTTTATTGAAATGCAGGTAATGATTTAGTTAATCAATGTGATGATAATTCATGAGTGATAATGGTTTAGTTGATCAATATGTAGGTCAGGAGAGCTCGAAATAAGGTAGAAGTTGAAGGATTTGAACTGCTCATCTCGATTTTAGGTGCTTTTATTGTAAAATCTTAAAAGTAATGAACAATCGGGTCTTCTATATTTTTTGGGGTGGGAATTCATCGGCAATGCATTCGACTTGAGAACAAGCTTGAACGGTGAATCTCATCAACTGCAGCCTCGTCCTCTTAAGTTTGTTTATCAATAAATCTAGATTTACTTACACTAAATATTTCTAAAAAGAAACTTTAGACGCCACAGTCAAAAAATTCTGTAACAGCTAAAAGGCAAAACATTACCTTCTTCCAAGTTGATCTCCAAAATGTCAGATAGCTACTTCTCGTTAACTGTACCCAAAACTTGGTCCTTCGATCAAACTTCTTTCACGATACCCGATAATGTAAGCGTTTAAGATCCCCATCGTTTGTAACAAACTTTTAGGGGTTTACAGTAGATGTAATCTTTAGACACGTTCTGACGTATCGTAGATTGTTGATAATAATAACTTTGTTATTCTCAAAGTAGATTAAGGGACATGATAAAGTAGATATGAGGTTCAACTTCAAGTATTTAGCGTATTATTTCTACTAGCTCCACTGGAGCTACGTGGTTTCATCAGACTCTCTCAAATCGTGTAGAAACAAATTCTCAAACAGTAAAAATAATAATTGATATTGAGACTAAAAACGCAAAAGAATTTCATCCGTATCATATTCCTCTACCAATATCAATTCCCTGAAATTAATAAATACATAACAGAATTCTATTTGCGAAACCCGATATTGGCGCTGTGTACCTCTGAGGCCTTTTAATAAACTCTGACGTGTACATACCCAGGTTTGCATTTATTCACACATCCTTGAATTCTGTTTCACGTAAAATTTTGGTCCATTTTCCAAAATCCGACCCGGCCTCGACGAACCTATACCTATGGACATCGTTTGATTTGAGTTGCAAAGTTTTTTTACGAAAATAAACGGTTGGTACAAGCGTAATATAAACATGGATTCTTTTACATGTTACACGATTTATATTCACTGTCCGTATGTGTGTGTATTGTATCTGCAACACAGAGGGGTCCATGACACGTTTTTGAGATGATGTTTTTTAATATACATTTTCGTTTATCGATATAGGAATATAATATATCTTTATCTACACTATATCGAATAATATGTCGAAGAGAACTAAAGAATGTGGAATGGTTGCGTGGATGTCGCTTCTAGATTCTCTAAAGTGCCCCAAAGTTAAGAAATCAGCTAACTCAATAAGTATACCTAGACTTTTCCACGTCGTGGAGGAAGAAAATCGAATGTGACAGACACGCAAAAGACCCCACAATGCTTAAGTCATTAAATACCTAATGATCTTATAACTATTGGACCCAAAAACTGTAACAATAATCACGAAACAGTAACTATTAACAAAGCATTTGACCCTAAAATCTCCTAAAACCATACACTCATTAATTTCCGGAACCTATGAATCCCGCAAACATGAAATTTGGCACGTTCCTCTCGCCGAAATAGTGAACTGAATTGTCGGAAGTAGCCGCTGAGCCTAAGGTGAGGCTTATTGCCTACTCAACGGTAATTCCGCTGGCTATAATCAAACCAACTCGCCTTGAAAAGATAAGCTTTTTATGACTAGCGCTACAATACCACAACGCAAAGACAAATATTAAGATAATTTATTTGGTTTGAATAACAGTAAAGAATTCGAAGGACCATAAAATATTCCATGGCTGATTCTAGGAGTAAAAACAAGCAAAAGAATAAAAAGTACATTTTGATTCTAGAAGCAATTATGGGATAGTCTGTTTTAATTATCCGCGATCGGTGATACCATGTCAGTAGGAAATCCTAGGAAATTACCTTTTGACACCTTAGGACACGACGAATTATTTTAATTAATTTAATTGATGTAGGAATACCTGTATGTAATAGCTAAACTATATTACCAAAATATGATGAGGCATGCAATTAACAATTTAACAGAGAGTTATTAAGGTTTCAATGGACAAGTTAATCCGCTAAATTTTAACGGCGCGGGCAACTTACCGATCATAGTTCCTGTTTACTCGGTCCAAACGCCGCGTGTTCCCTTGGCAAAGTGCCAACACGCTTTTGTGGCATTCCAACTCTCCTTTATCCAAGTTTCAGTGATTAATTGTCCACCCCCTGAAATTTCTAAAACAATTCCTTTCATTAAGGTTTTTCCTTTTCATCTTATCCTGTTAACTGAAATACTAGTTTGGTCATGGCTGTTCCGATGTCCGGTTATTTAGTGACGTAAAATTATCCAAGAAATTAATTTAATTTGAATTTTCTTGTTCATGTTTCGAAAACTTAATCTTTTATGTAAAATACATGTGTTACGTCATCACAATCATTATTATTAGAACTTTCAAGTGAAGACTTGAGCTTAGAACTTTATCATATCCTATAAAGTTGAAACACCTTGGTTACTTTTATTCCAATAGTAATGCATATGAGATGCATAGATACTACGTTCAGGATTGGTTCCAGACGAGGGAATTCTTCAACAATCAACGATCCAGACGTTAAATTTTGTATACGACTTCAGTTCCGATAGGCCGTTCTAAACTCCACTATAGCCTGAGTACAAAATTTCAATTTCGTGGCCTGAGGGCTACAATAAGATATGATTTCACAAAAACGCATTTATTTCTCTAAGTTCTTAGAATGCCGTCGAATGGTACCTACTGTTCTACCTATCCATTGCCAAACCCCTTTATAGAATTTATTATCATACTCGTAGTTACACTACACTGAATCGCTTCTTAAATTTTTCTCCAAATCCCAAATATTAAATGCTGTGTCCATTGCCAAATATAAATATTTCCCTTTAATCTCGAAACATATTTTTGCTGAAATCTGAACACAGATCTGCACAAAGCGGGAATTTTCATACAATTGTTTGCGCAATCTGATGACATACTTTTGAATATTTAAGTACTAAGATTTCCGAGAACACTGACTTTATAAAATCTGCTTTTCGAAATATCTTATGAAGTAAAGTCGCTGGCTCAAAAACAAAACATTGTGTATATATTGTGTTCATAGTTTCCTTACATAATTTTACCTGTTAATTTTATAAAGTTGTAAAATGGACTCATAGTCGTTTAGTACACAAATCAGTATAGTTATAATAATAATTAATTTATGGCCTTACAGTTATTGCATTGGGCATAAGCGGCTTAGGATCACTCCTAAGTTGCTTAAAAGGTATCAAAAGCATAATGCAGATAGACAGAACATTGGGAAACTCCGTAATTTCCCTTAGAAAAGTAGATAAAATCGCAAATTACCCTTTGGAGTAGCTACTTAAAGCCTAAATATCAACATTACTGTAAAAATATTCAAGTCTCAAACATTCAATATAAAAATTCGCTCATCTTATTTTTTTATGAAAACTAGACGATCCCTAAAAGGATTACCTAAGGCCTCTGTTAAAGAAATGTTTGCACAAAATAATTAGAATATTTTGTTTACGATACCGGCTTAAAATAACAAGTATACCCAATGTTTATTTATTAGCGAATTGAATCGAAAAAGTTGTTTGCAAAGCGTATGAAAATTTATGGTACTGCGGGCTTTAACAATATCCTAGCGATTAGTTTTATCACGTACACGAGATATGGGTTTTAATACCTCGGACTATCCTAAATTTGATATGTGATAATTATGGCTTCAATCTGTAATAGCCTTGGATCTCTTTTCGTTATTATGCCCTATATTATATTCCACCACGCTATTTCATTAGAGCTGTAAGTAGGCTAATTAAGAAATGCCTAAATTGAGCCCCAATTGGGTTTCGGCAGTATAGTTTGATCCATTTTCGACTTTTTAATAATGTAAGACAATGTGTACATTTTATCTCATCAGATAAATATTCTCTCAAGGTATAATAATTATCATCTAACAATAATTAATTCGAAGCGACTGCCTAACGTACATCGAAGCATGGCTCATCGTTCATGAAACTTCCATCACCTTGCTCTAGTCTATCTTCTAGAGCTATCCTTTTTCCGTCAGTTATAAGAAACACTAAATAAATAACAACATTTATAAGAAAAAATAGTTTGCTTTCATTTGGAAAGTAATATTACTCTTAATTTCATCCGTTCTGTAACTTCATTCCGAGGCAAGTCAACATTGTACAAAAAACACAGAAACTGTGGCATGCTCCATTATTTTATGAAATGCATTATTAATGCTGGATGCATCCGTACAAAAGGCTGAAAAAACATCACAATGCAATACATTTTACACGAAAAATTTTACTGGTGTTCTCTGTTTGTGCGTTGAAAATTTTTGTTAACGAAACCCGTGAATATTTCAAGCTTTGATTCATAGAAGTAGACTTTATTGCTCAGAGCAGCTGCTTAAAGTCAGGGGCTATGAGAAATGTACTCAAAATTCTAAATAGACTCTTGAATTCCGATAGCTACCTATGTTTTAATAGAAACCGATCAACTAAGTAGCCAATCAATACTGTTGAAATCAGGAGCATAAGGAGTCTATGATACTTTGACGGCCAAGAGGATAAAAACTAAAAAACTATCCAATCAGTTAGCTGGGATAGACGAATCGCATGCAGTTAAATTAAAAGTCGTCGTAATGAAATACTGAAATACTATTACGATGCTTATGGTCAATGAGAAATTAGGAGAATTGGAGATGAATAGTGCTCGTAAAAGACTCACTTCAGTTTAGATCTAGTTTACAAACGTAGCCAAAACCATGTGCAAGTATACAGCTCTCTTCAATGTTTGTATACGAATGAAACGTGACGCATCGAAGCTGGCCTATTCGTCTTTTTTCCCAGGACACTGTTTTGTTCAGTACATTTTAAAATTCATGGAAGTTTTTAATCAAAGCGCTTCTATTAATTTTGCTAAAAGCATTTGCCGCCGTTGGACTGTTTTTTCAAGCGACATTCTCACTGCCGTATCGATCATTGGTTTAGGCTATAAATATTCCGCTTTTATGTATTAGAATAACGGTATACATATAGAAAAGTTAGAGTGCTTAAAATATTAAAGGATCCTACCATAAATCAAGTCAAACCATTCACTAAGGAATCGTTTGATAACCCTGACTAATAGACGTAAGTGTGACCAGTATAGCGCACTAGTTACCAAGCCAGACCACCGATTCTATTCAATAGGTTCTGGATTCAATTGATAGTGAGGTAGATATTTTAATGATTTTAAGTTTCTGCTCTCGGTCTGGGTATTGTCTTTGTCTATTTGTACTGTCCATGGCACCCTCAACACAGAGAATTTTAAAGTAGGTAAAGTACCCATTTTAATCCCAAATGTATCTACTCATGCATGTTATTGAAACAGAGGGTACTTCAATTCGTTATTGCCAAGGGACAAGTGTCAGAATTTCTTAAAGTTTTTTGCTTATCGTTTTAACTTACTTCTAGAAGTTTTATTTTTATAACAGTAATTCTCTCGTGACTAAGTAAAGTTTCTCTTGACTGTAGGATTAAAATGTCTAAAATTTTAATAAACAGGTGTCACTTACAAGGAGCGTTGCATCGTTTATTACTTTTAGTAATAAGAAAAGACTGTTTGGATTTTTTTGTCTATGGCTCTTATTATTTCATCTTATAATTATTGATTTCGATAAGTGTATGATAAAAATTTTTAGCCTATGTTACCGACTTTCATAATGAAAATGAATTTAGTGATACCTAATTTTCTGTAATTTGTCAAGTGGTTTACATTGTAGAGCTTGCCAAAAATACATGACACGAAACACATACATACATACGCTTATAAAACATTAATCACTTTATAGCGCAGTCGAATAAAAAGTTGCTTTACACACTTCCTCGATCTCTCGGGAACCATCGTCTGTTTACTTACGTGTCATATTTTATGTTCAATTGAAAGACCAATATACTGGAGACATTATTACGACCTACTTAGTCTTTAGTAATATAAAAAACCAAGGCCTGCTTTAGATCATCAGTAAAGCAAGTTTTTCTGCTAAGTGACGTAAGTAGTCATGCGCCCCGTGAGAACTACTCTTGCAGTCGGAGCAGGACTGAGGGGACGCTTCAGAACTCTTTAGAAACTTTCTTCACGGTTACTTACCGACTGAGAATAGCTGACGCGATTGGTGTCCGAGCGAACAACTTCGCTTCACTTTAGCCTGGGGGATTCCGCTCGGTGGATTAGTTAGCTTTTTCCAAGTTTGCTACCGTTTGAAGGAAAACAAATAGATTCAAAGTGAAGTGTTTAATTTTTTCTTGAGTTTTATAGAGTTTTTAAACATTTCGTTTTTTTATATACACGATCCGCAGTAGGATTGCCTGTCGTAGCCGTAGGTGCCATGTACAAACCCGAATACTCCGCGACTGGAATCGAACCCAGGACTCATTGAACGCCTGTTGATCTTGTTGGTATTACTATGTTTATATGCCGATCATAGACGGAAGCTTAACTGCTGCAGTCAACATGTGCATCTTAAAGGAGTTGCTTCCGGTCTGACCGCCTTACAAGTGCACCTTGAAACAGTGAAGCAGTCGTTTCATAAAGTGCCCGCAGCAACTGCTTCAGGAATGTTATTTGCAGTCCTCTAATATCTAGCGGCGTTGCTCACTAATGTTACTCCAACAACAATGAAATTACGAGAATAATATTAAAATACGAGAATCGCCATTGTACGTAATAAATTCCAATTAATCACTTCTAAACCAATTTTAATATAATTACTTTCCTAATATAATCGGATTTAATTTGTTAAATTTCAACCGCAGACAGCATTCATGCTATATTAATTAATTGCTGACACATTTAATCCCCGAACTAATCACGTGCGATGCATAGGCATAGGTATTAGTAAGTACAAAATATTTTTGATACATTTTGGAAGAATAAGACTGAAAAGAGTGTCGAATAGAAGAGAGTTACGCTGGCCGTAGACGAACAACTTAAAGTACTTGATATCGACAGTTTCATGTAGTTTTGTGTAGTCCAATCACCATACACACGCAGCTTGAGACACTTAATTTATACAATCACGTACGCTGCTTCAAGATGCCGAGCGAATGTTTGAAGAAGTCCAACTATGCCAAGCTTTAGTTATCGAGTTCCGTTAGCATCCTATTGTAGATACTAATAGATGATAACAGGTTGTCTGCTAAAATGATTGGCCATAAAAGCGGCCAATTATATTTTGGCTAGTATTTCTCTAACAAAAATGAGGAAAATAGACTCTAATCGGCTCTTAGACTCTAAAATAGAAATAGAGATAACACAAACAAATTTTTATTTACCCTGAAACCAAAAAAAGGACAACTAGAAATACATTGAACTTAAAGAAACTATTTCCAAACCCGTGCAGGTACGAAACCGTAAACTAATTTGAATTTGACAAGGAGAAGTTGAAGACCTAAGACCTAAGAACATTTATCACACGTCCGTTTCAAACTCGTCGACACTAAATTTTGTCGAGATCCTGAACTTAGCGTCTCGTTCTTCCGCCCGTCAGTATAAACGCCGGAAGAAACTGTTCTCTCATGAATATTTTGAGTGTCGAGCATCAAGGAAACTGCCCTTGCCAATGCCACTATAGTTGCTATGCCGTTCTAAGGGATCCCTGTTCGATTCCCGACCAGGCAGACTATAAGTGTCGATTTTTGCTTTGTATGTGATCTTGTCATTAAGACGTATTGTCCATGATATAGGAAATTCAGTAGTCTTAAAAAAGGTCAAAAGATAAACCCTTTACCTAATTGTATTAATCCGAACTTTTCTAAATAATTATGTCCGTTAGTTAGGAAAATTTATTTTCAACATACCTCAGCTCAGTTTCTCCGTGAGATAATGTTATTAAACATCCAGACACCCGTGATAGATAAAACTAGTTTTCGACCACCACAGCAATTGTCAAATACTGAAAACGTATATAATAAGGAGCAATTATATCTCTGAGTAAGGTAAACACGAACTTAATAATAAATCATAACATTACTCAATAATATATCTCGTGTAACACCCAGTGGCCTCTGGGACCACTTGGAGATTTCTCCTAAAAGTTTCTTCACGGTTATTTGCCGGATAAGAATGGCGAATGGAAATAGCCATTCAACGAACCGTCTAGAGGATACTCCCACTTGTCGGCTATCTTGATACCCTTTTTCATACTACACTTTAAGAACAACACCCTATTATAAGAGATAGATGGCTAAAATTATGTAATGTAAAATGTTGAGAAAATATTAGAGAAATGACTTATTACCTAAGTTGAAAAGGTATAAAGACAGTAATATTAGCCTTTATGCCAGCATATTAGCCATATTAGCCTTTTCATGACGTAGTATTAAAGTTGTAGTTTCAACGAAATCGAAGATCTAAAGTCATGAAATCATTCCGGGAGAGTTTTAGTGAGTCTAAATCCCACATAACTATAAAGCTTATGGATGGATATACTGAGGAGGGTCAAAGAATATTTTACTTAAAAACAAAAACAGAGCTTACATCAATAACAATAATAATTTATCAACTGTTATGTAATCAACATCAAACTAAATTACAAACGTAGACCGTCATTAATTAAAAATACTGATGACCAGCATAAGGGAAAAGAACAAAGAGTCGCAAAAAGCGAAAAAGATCCCAATGGTTGATTTTATTCCATATCATTCATTATTCAAGCCTGCATTTGAATACACTCAATCTTTTAACAAAGCGAATGAATATTCAGTAGAACAGAATGATGAAAACAGTTTCCCGTAATACATTCGTTACCATGAGATGGTTCTTCTATTTCATCGTTAGTTATTGTACGAATATTGATTAGTTCCACAGTTATGTCTGTGATTTGTACATTGTAATGAGTATTTGATTTAGTTAGAAAACTCCTTTATTTTGGTTAAGAATTAATCAAAGTAATGTAGGATAGAGTGTGGGTGGGTTTCTTGGGAATGGCTGCTTTCGAATACCTAATTATTATTGGGACTACCTACTTGTATTGGCGTACAGATTTTTATTTAATGTAATGTAATAAATAAATAATCTACATAGGAATTAGTTACAAAATAAAAAAAAAATACTGACTTAATTACTCAAAAAAACAGATAGGTATTATACTTACTAAGCTAAGCCGAACGCTTACGAATTCAGATCGTAGAACAATGAACAAACGAACTGGCATAACAAAAGCTGATAAGTAAAACACCTATTACAACAAAACCGTACCTAAAAACATTCGAACAAGCTACTATTTCAAACGTGGGTAATAAATCGGTCAAACAATTCATCGTGGACCCACAGAGCGTTTGAGAATTACCATAAAATTAACAAATTAAGACAGGAATAACATAGTTTCAGCGCAGTAGTTCAAAGCTGGGATTTGTTATAACGAGCTTATTGTCTTCGGAAACTGCTCCGTTCAATTCCGGTCAAGAAATTTTCAACCCAAGGACCTTAATTATTTTTTTATTTCTCTTACCAAGGTTATGATGTTGGTCTGTTGACCTATAATATCCATAGATGGCGCTAGAAATAAATTTCTTTCCTATAATGCTAATCCTGTCGATCGTAATCTAGACATATTGAGTTATGGTCGAATTTCGACCACCAAGCGAGAATTCCAGTTCTTAATAAACTGTCAAGACGTCCACAAGTCCCTAAGTACACTACGCAACATAAACTAGGGACGATTGTTCGTATAAAATACAATACATACAATACAATACCAACGAGTAGGAGTATGCCGTACCCTTACTCATTGATCACGTAAATTGATATAGGTTTGACCGTAGAGTAGTTTAGGATAGACACACTATTATTATGTATTACCTGGAACGTTAAGAGTTCAATTATAAAAAAAAATCCGTACGTATCACTTTACAAAAATTTCTTATACCTATCACTTTGTACTACAGTTTTTTCGCCATAATTATGTTCTCCTCATACACAAAGCACGTGTCTCAATTTCTGATACATTAAAAAAAAGCATAAATGTGATAATTTATGCAGCTTGAATTTAAATCTAGATTTTGAGTACCTATTCATCATTCTTGCAATCATTAGTATTCATTCTCCTACATACTAAAAGACAGAGATTATATTACAAAATACAGGTGCTTTCAATCAAGTATTTGAACAAAATAAATTAAATGAATATCTCTCAGCCATAGGTAGTCTGTACAAGAAACGTTTCACAAATATCAACTTCATATAAACCGTCGCCGACGCCGTTTACATAACGTTAAGAAAATCGAATGACATAAAGTGATGAATGTTTTCATCCTGTTTGTGACCTCTACCACTGTATGTAAATAACTTTATCAAGTTTGTTGTGAACTCTACTCTTGTTCCCTTTGTGCCACGCGAGTATATTTACTTGTATGTTATAAGAATAGATATAACTAGCTTGTGTTACAATTACAAACTAGTTTATGTTTACCTTCCACCTTCCACCACAAAGTATACCATACCTATAAAGTATAACCTACCATACATATAGAAAGTCTTCAGAACAAAAAAGCGAGGTCAATTTTTTTCTTTTTTTTACGACTTGACATACGCCACACAGGGCACGGCCTGCCGAGTAATCTACCGGAAAACGTTATAATTTGTTATTTACATTGTTTTTTCGACTTCGATTTTTTTCTTCCCTAGGCGGAGTCAATAGGTATATAATATTTTGGCCCACACTTCTACAAATTTTAATGAAAACCGTATTTCAACTTCATGACTGCCCTCTATAGATATTATACAGTACTGACAGTTTAAAATGCCCTCCAAGGCACAGAAAAGCTGAAGAAAGTTTGCCAATAACCATCACCCATCCTCTTTCTAACTGCACCTGCAAACTCGTAACTCCGATTAAATGGTTAATACACTGAATCAAGCCAACATGAATATGACGGCAAATTATGTATATTTACCAGGTAGTTAGTAATATTGCTTTGCATAAAGGCTTCACGGCGTTCAAAGCGTCCAGCTAATAGCAAACAGGAGCTAGATATAGTATAACGAATCGATGCTCTCAAATGCTTTGATGTACTCGTACAGAGAGAGCTTATATACGAAACTTCCAGGTTCTAACTATTACCTTGTTAAAATCGTTATTTGAGACATGCATTCATGTTACGATCTATAATCACGTATTTCGATATTATAGAGGAAGAATGGAAGGCTTATAGTTAGTGCTTTTGAACCTTGCATCCGCTACTAGCATCTATGCAGAATATTTCAAAGCATAAAAGTTAAGGTACGAGGTGCTTGTAAAAAAATTTTGCTGCATACAACAAACGATAGGTATTTATTTGGTCAAAATGAATCACCAGTATTCGAAGGGCAAGTTTCAAAAATCAATGTCGGATTACCGCAATATCTTGCGCTAGCTTAGTAGTTAGATAAATGACCGGTAGCAAAAACTTTAGGATCACCTAAAAAATTAAAGCCATCAATAGCAAAGGCAGAGGTTATAATGTTAGTGTATCTAAACGGATTCAAGTCTCATAGTGAATTCGTAAAGGACTTAACAGGAATAATTCATTTGCGCTCTCCTCCAAGCACATTCACATCCTAGTTTCTATTAGCAACATGCTCAGTGGCTGCAACTTAAGCCACTTAAGATGTATCAAACATCAAAACTTATGTCGTCAAGGAGTTATGAGCTGCAAGTTCCACGCTTCCATTCTGACTAGCTCATTAGAGCAGAACTAAACTCTAATACATTCTGAGATGTGACTTAACAAAGTTAAAATTAACTTGAATCTAATACTGACCCATTGCAAATTAGATCTATCTTATATAATAACAATAACAGAGCGTACGTGTGTTTGTCACTGAACTCCTTCAAAACGGCTAAACTAATTACAATAACAAATTGTGAGGAAGTTTTTCTAAACTAAGTATGGAAGGACTAAGATGGTAAGTATAAAATGACTGGGTATAGTTTCGAGCGACAGTTGGAACCGGCAAGTGGTGCTGATGTCGAGATATTTCAAGGGTCCAGCCAAACTATAGGAGTTATTAAAACGTCACCTTAGCAAAAATTTTTTGATACAATGAGCATTTACTAAAAGTGCGTGAAAATTTAAGGTCGGGAGTACCTGCAGCCTGATGTGAAAAACTAAAGGAATCGACTAACCTGTAGAGAAAAAATATGAGGCAGAACAAATTCTGCCCGGTCTTCTAGTATGATGTTAATTTAAGAACATATCGTGACTAGTACTTTAAAGCCACTAAGCCGAAACATAAGATACTTTTATCGTCCTATAACTCATATTTGCCGTGTATAACTGCTACTGGTAATATTTTATAGCCATTCACATAAAGAAACTCCTCGCCATTCAGGTTCATTGCTTACGAGATCGTAAATATTTACTTTTGTCGTTTATTTCAGACATTGCTCATATAATCATTGCTCAGGAGAAGAAGGAATTGTGTTTTCTCACGCAATCTACCTCGAAAATTACCGTGAAAGCGGTCCAAAGATCAATCAACTTGGACCCAGCGTTCAAGGCGTAATTGAATTGTTCACGTGGATGCCTAGCGAAAAACAGGTCATAGCTATAAGCAACGCCTTCAGCTGATAAATCATTTAGAGCATATGCGATGTGAAAATGATATGTTTACTTGTACATAATATTCTCTTTCTTTCTTTTAACCTAACTTAACCTACTTTATTTTTACTTTAAACTATTCTTATATTACTGACTAAACACTTCAAGTAAATATCAAAGTCAGATTCCCCGATTATTCTACTCAAATTCGTTTCTGCAAGTAATTTTAATTAAGCTACATAACTATAAAAATGCAGAACTGAAAATTAATAAACACGAGAAAGTAAATAACAAAGACAAATATAATGATTAACTATTTTATTGAATTGTAGTAATAACATTGCGTGAACATTTCTCTAAATAGAATCTTTAAACGGTATAGATTCCTAATTTCTGTTGCCTTTTGAATACACACTTATTGCAAGCGAGAAATAAGACCACGTAGTGCTTACGACCTGAAAAACACGAGAGAATACAAAATATTGTGAAGATAAACAAAGTTTAAACATTAACATTAAACATTATTTTGAGTAAATAAAACAATAAAATTTAAATTGTTGATTAATTACTTCATAAATCAATACCTTAAAAATTAATTAAGGTTACAACGTTTAAAGCTAACCGTTTAAGGGTAATGTCGATGAACGCCATCTAGCGACACAAATAGAAGACAATACCTGTAAAGCTTTGAAAGAAGGTTAAATAGAAACGTGTTACAGTACCTTTGTAAAGGTATTGAGGGTTATCGGCGTGTATTTCATCGAGGTTAGACAGCAAGGCCTCTGCGACCTGGTAAAGCAACAAAAGTACGCAAATCGTTTTTTTATCTTCATTAATTTTTCATGAATCGATCTCATTATTTCGCGAGTTGGCGCCAAAAATAGAGCATCAAAATCTGAGTTAATGGTTCCGAGTCGACGACTCGATACAAAAATAAGGTTACCTATTTCCTTTATTTTTATATTTGGGAAGCAATCTTTTGAACACTTCATGGAATACAATTTTTTTTGCAAGTATCTTATACATCATAATGCGTGATAACTATTTCAATAGCTTGATTGTGATACCTTCTTGAATAAAGCGAAACTTTAAATTAATAAATTAACTTTTTGAAACATTTATAATGTTTGTTTGGCACACTCCACAATCTAAGCAGTTTATTAGGAGTCGAGTTTTTATTTTTTCTATTATTAATAATTGCGTTTTGACCCAATTCTTCTATAGTAGAGTTTCCAACAGAAGCTTATTTAATTCTAGGTATATTGTTACCTCATAATGATGAAGCTTATTATTTTCTGATAGCGAGTGTTGCCTCGGTACCATAAATTCTCATATGCGGAAGCTGCTGTGCCAGCGCTCTACAAACAAAGGATTTTATATGTTTTTTCATCAATTTGCTAATAGGTATCAGGTTTACGAACAACGGTAAATATTTGTTTAAGAAAATTTCACATTTTATGATTAACTTTTCCGAGAAAAATATGCTCTCGAAAAAAGCTGTTTGTGTGATGGTAATGGAAACTTTGTTATTATAGGTCTTCCGAGTTTTAGAAGCTTATTTTATGGTCACGTTTTAGCTGGAAGGTATTTTTCGTAATTAGAATTTAAGAGACAAATCTTTACCTTTGATGTTCTGGTAGCTTTTACCTAAAGTAAACTGAATGGGTTTTGGACTGAAATAGACTTGGGAATAAAATGGAATCGAAAATTGACTTGGTATCGAGGTAGATAAGGTATATAACACCTAGAAATATCTAGTACTACTATTATATTGTATTATTTATCACATTTATATAGTGACCTTATTTGCTACGTTTAATTGTCTCTTGCTATCAGAAGTAGATAAAAATAAGTTACACAATACCTCTTCCTTAAGCAAATCACCATAGTAACAGAATACATAGACGGGAAACATCAACACCAAAACCGCGATGTAATTGTTGACTTTGTCCAGTAATCCGTGCGCTAACTGAAATGAAAAAGAAGGTGTGAAAAGAAACACACGGGACATGGTAGAAAATGGGACAGATATTAATAAATATGGCATAATTATTTAACGGAAACAGGACAGTTATAATAAATATGCCATTCAATTCTACCGTAACAATTGAATACGGTTTAGGTAACTAAGTAACATGCCTGTGATGTCTTTAGTGTTACGTATTATTATATTGATGATCAGGTATCATACAGAGACTCATCAATTTATTTATGAACTATTGATATAAATCTAGTACTTACCGTTGCACCGAAGCTGAAAAAACAATTGATCACCGTTACGAATAGCAGATCAAGGAAAATAACCTTGTTGAAAATTTTGTCCAGTTGTTTCGTTAAGCTAGAAGAACAACACAATTAGAAAAGGTTTTAATTACATTAAGGTTGTTTGGTTTTATTTATTGGTTATTAACTTCAAGTCACAGCTATTGAAACTAATTTGAAATATTATAATCATGTCCACATCAATAATTTCTTCCAATGTAGTGTCCCCGATACCATGATTCATGAAATCAAATAAAGTATCTTTATTAAGTACAAAACTAGTGAAGAGTACTACTATTGCTGTTTTATATTCGTTACTAAATTTTATGCTCACTTTTCCTTAAAAATCAATATTAACGTTCTCCTTGTTATATTTGCATGTATAACTTACTGAATTAATTTCTGATGTCTGCAGATGAACTCTTCTATCCTAATCGGGTCACTTCTTTTATCAATTATTCTTACACCCTTCCATTCATTGCCCAACGGCACAACCTCCTGTAGATCTTCTCTTAACAAACTAAACTCAGTGATGACGTAGGCACTTAGAGTTATCATTATAAATTCAGTGCCAATGTAGAAGTTTGATACACGGAACACTAAAATCGATCAAGATCAAGAACGGTGGTATTAAAATAATAAATATGGAGAAACATTTTCACGTAAACAAGTAACTTGTGGCGACAAACACATTATACTTTTTATGAACAAAAATCCCTCTGAAGACACTAGAAATTGTATTACATAATTTTCATGTTAGTAGATCTAACAGAGCTGAGATGTTACCGTTTATTCTTTAGTATATTAACGTACTACTTACTAGAATAAGTTTGAATCGTATAAGTAACGAGGTAAATGCACCAGTTGTCGACAGGATCGAAAGGATATACACAGGCGAAGGGTAGCTGCAATGGGGCATCCTGTTTGAGGACTAGTTTTTTGTACAGCGTCCTCAAGATAGGGGTCATTAAATGCTGATACGTTGCGATCATACTTCCCCAATAGAACACTGAAAGATGTTTCGAAGAAAGACCCTTTAGGTTTAAATAATCTTTATTTCTTATAAGACGTAAAAAATATTGTTACTTATAATAAGAAACTTTATCATGTGAAGTAATTTTTGTGTTCGGCGAAATTGACTGTGTGTATGTATGTAAATACATGTCTTGTATATGTGTGTGTATGTTATTGGTCACTAACCTATTTGGTACTAACCTATTCAACAGTAGTTGATTAAATGAAGTATGCGATGATATGAGTATAATAAGGTACTTAATACACTGTTGCAGTTGCAGAGGTACAAATATGACAAAACAGGTCACACTCAAGATAATAATTATGGTCTGGTGTCATGGCAGCACCGTTATCCACGAATGAGAACAAAAAAAAAATTACACTGAATTTATCCATTTTAATAAAAAAATTAAGATGTGTATTCGTCCATCCTTATTCTGTGTCTGCGTACCTACTAACTCTGCTCATATATCCTGCTGTACAAGCTCGTATATCCTACTAAGAAACGGATGGAGCTAAGTCGCTAGGCTCTATGTCGTACAGATTTATTTTAACTAATTTAATTGTATACATAGTTTGTTTTTAATGACAAATAACTGCAAGTGGTAGTAACTTACCGATATGAATAAAATTTAACCTCTTTAGAAGATTACTCTTCTTCGCGGTCTGATGTTTGTTAAGATTTCTTAATCTCCACATAGTACCTAGACGAGTTACTAACTTTGAAATATCACACCTCTTCGGAATAATTATTAACGCCTTCAAAAGACCTGGTAAATTATTCATGTCTAAAGAACTTACTTCTAAAGTGTAGGCTGTAATACTGAGATGTTGAGAGGTTTAACTTTTAAAAGCGTGACATGATACTGCTAGCTATTTTGCACTTTTAATAACATACTACGTGATGCTAAAGCAATTGAGATAGCAAAATGCCTTATCTGTGAGTTAACTTGAATTCATTTTATAAGCGCAACTTTTGGACTAAAAACAATTGGAGCGTGCCAGAAAGTTCTTACCTTGAAGAGATTAAATATATTTTTCGCTAGATACGAGAATGAATAACTAAGTGCAAATAAAATTTAAAGCTGATGATTTTCATAAAACTGTTCTACGTAATATGAAACATGAATTCTAAAAGTAAATTAGATGCATAACCATGAAAAGCGTTAGTAGTAAGCCAATTGAAACGAACATTGCATTTGAATGAGATATACGGGGACCATATAGGCCAACTCCGAAGCATTCACAGGCCCGCTAGATATCTTCACCATATAAACCATCGTAGATACGTAGTGTATTACAACAACCGGTATCATATAACCAAAACGCCAGTACTTCACTGCAAACGGTAGGTTTTCATCGAAAAATCCAATATTGCATCTGTTGAACAAATCAAAGCATAACAGAAGCGGTTTCGCGAATTCGAAAGGATATTCTCTTATTTGTTCCATTCTGAAATTATATTTGTGCGGATTGAACTCGCAAAGCTTTCAGTTTGAGCGAATTTGATGAAGGGAAATTCAGTTTGACCGTTTTATAAAAAGTCAATTGTAACAAAATAATTCATTTAGTTCTACAGTGTTCCGCAATCACAACGTTACCGTTTTATTTTTTAGTATTTTTTGTTCAGTCTTTAAAACTATTGGTATTCAAAACAATTCTGTGCGTCCTGTGAAAAGTGGTTTATTTACATTAACCCTTAACCAAATAACACAGGTTTTCAGATAGGTATGTGACTTTTCATGTTTCCGTGATTCAAAGATTGCTTATAATTGTCATGCCACCTAAACTGTCGGTAAATATAAGTGGACGGACTATACCTATTTATCTAAAGTGTATCTGTATCTCTTCACCAAACTAAAGGAACTCTCCAAAAGCCAAGCTTTTGATACTAATACTATACTAGAGCTCTAATAATAAACTAAAAAATATTCGCTTTGATTCACCAAGTAAATTCCACGAAACATAATTATTTACCTACTTTTAAATTTTTGCCATTTCCCCTCAGTTGAGAAAGGTGTTACGATGTTAAATATCAAATAAATAATCAAGTTGCTTTGAAATTAGTTTTTTCCAAAAACTGAAATTCATGAAAGTAAAGAGTGGAAAATTTAAAGTACACAAGTTACTTCTGCTCAATATTATACATACATACGGAACCCAACTTTAAGGCTCTTAAGAATATCCGCAGCATAATAACATGAAACAATTTCAAGGTAGGTGTGTTATGTAGGCGTAACGCTATTATTTTGATTTTACCTTTCCCACCTAGATTATAAGGCAGTTAAGCCTTTGTGAATTGGAAAAGAATTCATATCGTTTTATTTACTGATAAAAAGCCACTTTAGAATTGACAGTGTATAAAAAAGGTATTCGTTTTTTTCACCTGACCGCGCCAGTAGGAGCGCATGTATGTATGTCCACTGTGGCTCGCTCTGGAGCGTTAACAGTTTGACTAATTTCAACATTACTATGAGGTGTCATTACATTTTTCTCCACTGTGATAGTGTCAAAGGTTAAACATTTGTCATTGTCAAGTCTTAAGTCCGGTAGTTCCCCTGAGCAAAACACTTTAGTAAAACAATTGTTTTATCAATGGATTGCATAGATATAATGACCCGTTTTACATTGTACGATGATAACGAAAGGATTTATTTCCCGAAATAACTTAGTATTAATGTCAAAGCGATTAAGTACAGCTCATTAGAGCAGCCCAGTTGTATAGAGCCACAAAGTCTAAGACCGTTATGAGAAAATTTAATTTAGATGTAGAAATTTTAACGCTAATGCGAAGATTAATTCTCGCGTCAGCCTTTTCAATTAATAACAGGAAATCATTTGGTACATGATATTAATATTTGCCAAATTATTTATTAACTAATTTGAGCACCTAATTGTCGTAATTCAACTGCAATATTGGCTGTTTACTACTAACTTTTCGAATCCTAAATTAGTTTCATCTACTGTAATACACTACTAGGTCATCTGTCGCGTTAATAATAACTATCTATAATGAATACATGAAGAATTCGACTTTAAGTACAGTTTTAAGAATAATTTACGCACGTACAGGTTTAATAGTTGTCATACTTAAAGTTAATACGAGAAACAAAAGCACACAGCGAAATTTTATGATTAACATTTAAAATGTATATTTAAATTATAAACTCAATCGAAAGTCACACAGGCTCAGATTTCTCCGTAATGATGTTGTCCTACGTGTTCCCTAAATGGTGCTAAGAACTGCATACTATCAAAATAGAAAGCGCTATGACGTATGTGATATCACACAATGAGCATTTCATGTACAAATGTTATGCCAGTTAGAGCAAATCTTAAGAATTACTTCATATCTATACTAATAATATAAAGCTGAACAGTTTGTTTGTTTGAACACGCTAATCTCAGGAACTACTGGACCGATTTGAAAAATTCTCTCAGTGTAAGATGGTCCATTTATCGAGGAAAGCTATAGGCTATTTATCATCACGCTAAGATAAATAGGAGAGGGGCAGCAATAATATGGAGAGAAGCAGCAAAAATATTTCGAAAACTGCAAAATTACACAGGCGATTGCTAGTTACTTATAATATTTCAAAGTCAATTAGCGACTTACTTGTAACATTATTTTTAAAGCGTGTTGAAGCACAAGTTGTTGGTAAGGGTTACAATAATTATGTTTATGATTTTGAATTCGAATTTACCTACTCTATTTCCTAGTTGAACCAAATGTAAGCCTTACTTAGAGAAAATTTCAAAATTGAATACCCTCAAATATTTACGAAAATATCTAAACTTTAATTTGCTTCGTGGAAACATAGCCTTATTAAAGCCGAGAATATTCCCGGGGGATTATAACACGATGAATAATATAAGAATTTGATAATTAATTTCCAGTTTACTTAGAAGATTTGGGCGTAAATTATAAATTTCACTTTTGTTTTATGATGGTCAGTTACTCATAAGTAACCCGTTGGGTCTAAATCTGTTTTAAGATTTTTGTTATTTTCAGATTGTAATTATTATTAATTAAATCGTGAAAGTAAATTTAAATTATCTTTAACGTTAATTACTTAATGATTAAGTTAATTATGTACACTAATTAGATAATATTAGTTAACATAAAAATCGCTAGAAATATTAATGGACTTTTTTGTAGGTACGAGTACTAACCTCACTAATTAAGTGCTTTATTTTTAATAAGTAATAAATAAAATAAAAACAAAAGCTTGACCAGTAAAAATTGTTTTATCTTGCGTGCTTTGACCTCAATAAAAGATTTTTTTTTGTTTAAAAAGCAAGCTTTTATTACTTTTTAATAAGAATAAGAACTAAAAAGTTAAAAAGTACAAAATTTCAAGTCCCTACTGTTAACCGTTGAGGAGTTCAATCGTCTGGAGTCAATCCTGGTAGCAGTATCACATCATGCTTATTATAAACATGCATTGTCATCAGGACTGGACCAGTGTGTAAAATTTTAGCTCAATCGGACACCGGGAAGGGGGGAAATTTAGCTTGTAAGATTTGATTACAAACACCGGGACAGGTGAAAATAAATAAAAGCTTGTAACAATTATCTCTAGTAGTACAAAATATAATTAGCTTACACCTACAGAAATTTAAATAAAACAATGTAATCTCTACATAGGACAGGATATCCAAAATGTACCTAACTACCAATATTCCATAAAGTATTCGCATACAGAAACCGGAGCTTACGCGTGTAAAAAGTTTTTAAAGAGTTTAGGTACTCGTATTATTGTTTCGAAGGCCAGAAATGACAAGGGTCTCTTTATGCTACATATGAGGGTTAGCAGGAACAGATCTTTTTGACATATTTATTGGCTACCCTTCCCTGTTACATCTCAGGTAGGTAACAAGTATATGTGAATACTAAGCTTTCTCATAAAACATATGGGAATTATTTAGCATATTAACCTTCAGAAAGGTCTCTTAGTAGTTAGAACATTAACTTATAACTTAAATAAAATACCTAGGTATGTTCTATAGTATTCCTTCTTCTCAATGATATGTTATAGTTACTACAGATATGTAAGGTCCTTGGTAAACGACCAACAAACCTTCCCTTCTACTATGGAAACAAGCTACGAGAACAATCTATAACCTATAAGTAAAAAAAACTCAAAATTTCATCTATCTGATTCTGATACCTTGAAATAATTTTGTAAAAACCTCGATATTTAAAAGGCGAACCTACAAAAATGTAGATTCGAGTTTTTTTTTATTCAGGTTGCTAACCGGAAAGTAAGTTATTGAGAAAAAAATGGCGCATCCGCCGCAGACATAATATAAATTACTGCCATCCCTTGCTACAGTTTCGTGTTAAAAAAGCTTTTGGGAATAGCAAAGAGTTTCTTTGCGTGAAAGTTGTTCTAAAGTTTAGTCGTATAAAAACATCGCTTTGTTCTGTTATTGTTACGATTTAGGGGTCATTAACAACAAGGACCTTTTAAGCATTTGTTGACTTTTAAGAATATGAATCCATGTAGTTTTTGAAAATAGAAACAACATGTTGGTAGCAGTACCTATATTTACAATACCTTTATATTTCACTGAGTTTCTGAAAGACATTTTTATAATTAATATACTTCCATAAAACAGTACCTACCCTCATAAAGTCAATGAAGAGTATATATTTCCATTAAAATCTGTTCCTCACGTTTTTATTTATTTGATTATCTTCAAAGCAACTACAAAAAACATAAAATTACAAACTACTAAAGTTGAAAGGTAAAATAATTTGAAAACCGAAAAATAAACTCCTCACGTAAATCCACCTGAAAACACTATCCAATAAGTATTTTCTTCCATAAATCTCGAACTCAATTTTCTTTATCCGCGCTCAGATAAAAATGCAGAACGAGTGAAATAACAGTATTAAAAGTTCATCCCTGGTACGCTGATAACGAAAATCAAATTTCATAAAAGTTACGAAAGCCGACCGCAGTTCTAAAGCCAACTACTATTTCACACAAACGAACAATCATGTAATTTCATGCGTTGAGAGCGTTGGAAACAACAATTTCTGACACAAAGCAAAACGACACTATTTCATTCGCGACCAGTTTAATTTGAGCCCTCATTCCTCTTCCCTTTTTTTACTAGCGACAAGTTTCAAAGCAAGTTTATATATTTTTTTAACATAAGTAGATAATGTATCAGTTTTATAATTTATAATAATTAAAACAAGTAATAATTATGGAAAAACAAAAATACCCGATAGAAATGTTTGTAAGGCTTATGGGTGCTGTACTAAAACAGTAGAATTAAAGCCTGTATCAATGTTTCAATAAAGACGAATGCAATGCTACATCACGACATGTTGAAATTTAACAAGCCGTTAGGCTATAGGCATGTTAAAAATGTACATAAATATAAATACATACGCTCTAAAACATTCTATCCTACTCGAATACCTAATAATTATTAATAATTGCTTCGCGAGTGATTTCTGAACGATTTTAAAGAAGTATAAAAAACATTATGTACATAAGTGGTCCTAAAGCAGTGATTACTAAAAATCATAATTTTACTTTAATGTTTTCATAAAAAGGGGCCAACATTAACCTCTTCCTGGATAAATAAATAATTGTTTGAGTACAGTGTAAAAAGAATGATGAACATAACTTATTGCGAGGGATCAAGATATACTGGAAAGTCATAATTTGAGAGCGCTACGGTGGCCAATTAAACAAACTGTGTGAACTTGTAATGAGATCTGAGCACGGAATTGAACAGTCAAAACGCCAGTACCTCCAGCATAATAATGCAAAAAGTTTGTCCGAACTCATCTTTGTTCCCGTTCGGTAACAATTAATGAGATAATACCTAGGTTACTTCAAGTTGAGATCTTCGAGAAGCTGATTCAACGTCAATTTACTTGAACAAAGGCCTCTCGATCGCAGGATCTCAATTACAGCGTTTTAGTTTTTCGTCGATAAAAACAGATACGGATTTTCACGTTTGTATAATGTTGAAGCAGTTTAGAAGTGGTTATTCGCTTTCTACGTGGCTGCTAAGGCTTTGTTACATCACTATACAGAGAGGCTTACTATATTGTGGTAATACATTAATGATCGCTGGGTAACACGTTACTTTTAGTAACCGGTGACATAACGTGATAAGTTCCATGGACTTCAGCCGAAAAGGGCCCCTTGCGCGTGAAAAAAATGTAATACTATAAATGGCGATGCGACCACGTACCATCGCATGACCAATTTGTGCGTTTGTAAGCTGTTAATTAGGTACTTTATATTTTTTTAACTATATTATGTATATGAATATGTTACAACCGTCCTAATATATAATTTTAGTACTCCTATACTCTTCACCTCATGCGAAGCTTTATAATATGACCAACTTTTGAATTATCGTTATAACCTACCTCTACTCCGGGGAGCCTCACAAACTTTGAATGCTATGAATATGAAGGAACTTTTATTGAAGTTTTCAGTTCATACAGCCGAGTTGCAGATACGGTAAGTAATGTAAAGTTGAATTTAAACCATTATAAAGCCAAGGATATGGTGCTAAGCTACACTGAAAATTTAAATGCATATAGCAACAGAACGTCAGAACCAACTTCCCAACAGAAAAAATCCTTTTAAACTTTCAAGAATCTAAATCAAAACCTTGATTATGAAGGTAGGTACATTAACACCAACTATTGTACTCAGAGAATAGCACGACATCCAACTAGTAAATTAATAACATAACAATCCTATTAAGATTATAATGCTCTATAATAAAGCTATGGCGGAGCTTCATACCATTTTCAAAATGGGAGCGTCCTATTTCTTTGTTTGCTGACTCATTTATTACTTCCCCTGTTATCTAAGTAAAGAATTAAGCATTTCCCGGGCGAAAATGTTTAATCTGCGAGTACTAAAGCGAATTAGTTTATGTAAAACAAACAGTCACTCGTCGTGTTACGACGTTATTAGATAAGCCGTTTCGTAACATAATGTTGTTTCAAATGCCATTATCTTGGGAGACTTGGTGGTTATAGTAATCTTTTATTGCGTTGCTGCAATCGCTTTGGGAGAAAAGAACCTTGTTTATGTTGCTTTTAAATTCTTTATTTCTTCTTGACATTATTTTTCTTTAATCTGCACAACTTTATTAAGCATATTTTATGTTTTAATGTTGATAACAACTCTTTCATCGTTCTAAAGCAGCAAACCTGGTGTTGAGCTATTGCAAATAAAAAAGAAAAAAGATTTTAAATTTAGAACGGTATATGAGAACGAAAAAACAGTTGAATACTAGCACTGGCCGATGACACGTTGATAAATAAGATACAAAAACAATACCCTTCTAGCTCAGTCAGATAAAAATGTCTAGCAATGGTGAAAACACTGGTGTTACCTCATTCAAAGACATCTTGGAACCGCCGCAGTAGTAAAACTCCATCTTATCAGTAGTCTGCACTCACTGCTGAACCGAAAATTATCAACGGTCGAGTCTGAGTGTTATTTTAGGGTTAACAACTGAGACCGAATAGAATATCGCGTATTTTTTATTATAACACTTTAAATTCTGTCGACTTAAAACTTTAAGCTAGTAATATAAGTCACTGAACTAAATGACTATCAGATGAAACAGATTAATAGTAAATCAGTGTTAACTTTTTTTGAGTTATTTAATTATATATAGTGGCATAGTATAACAATTTTAAGTACTAGATATTATATACAAGAACTGAACACTTATGATAAATGCTACATAAATGGGTGTAGGCTAACCTTCTAACATTGTAACAAGATATTCATTAATTAGGGGAGATTAAATAACAGATATGGGAGAACTAATCACATATGAAATTACCACCAAAGGACTAATGATGTTAAGCGAAGTAGCTACTAATTACATCCTGTGGATATTATACATGCTAAATAATGGACAAATTAAGACGGTGGCACTTTGAAGGTCAAAAGTCAAGGTATTTTAACAATGGTGTTGAGTTTGTGAAGTTAGGGCTTGTAGACTTAGAAAGCGTGTAGCGTTAGAAAGCTTAAGTCTACAAGATATTAGTGATAACTTTTTCATCTAGACAGTGAGGGCCATGCCTTTTTCATCTAGACAGTGAGGGCTCCAGTCCTAATGACCATTGGCCATGACCAATGTCGTCTTGGCGAAAATACCCATGAAAATGATTTTGGTATAATCGATGTTAATCTAGGAAAATTATATTAGGCTCAAATAGTTTGTAATTAACAAAATTAATATACCATGTTATATTCTCTTGTCACATAGCCATTCTATTGCTTATGTGTATTAATCCATATCGGACATTTTAATTATTATCAGGCATTAAAACATCAGTTCAGTCAGTTTACGCAAAACTCATCATAGCCATTTAGCGCTTCAGATATAACAAAACCACTTTTAATTACGAAAGTTAAGCGTAATGAGAGTAACATTTTGGAAAACATTAACTTCCCCGTCCATTAGATGAAATGAGCATTTTCATTGGGACTGTCCATTGGACTGAAATCCTTTTTGTCTTCTATCAAATAATTTATTACAAGCTATTACTCATTAGGAATATTGAATACACCGTTCTTTGAATTGATAAATTTTATTTTGTATAAATAATATTTTATCTTAACATATTGTACTTCATTACTCTTTATTACCGAATCTGATATATAATGGCACATCTGAATTACTATGACTAGGTGGATCTGTCTCATTCGAATAGCTAATAGTTACATCAATTAAACGTATTTCGTCACTTCCCCGGTTAGTCTTAACCAGCCATCCAATGACCAAAGTTAATACATAAAAAATGATGGCCACAGGCAACCCTATCCACCAGCATGTACTCGTAGTTTGTACCTCACGAATAGGAATCACAACATTAATAGGACTCGAACAAACATAATTTGATCCTAGAGTGTTAGAACAAATTCTTACACCATATTCATTTGCAGTGTCATATTTAAAAATGAAATTAGTCTCATTTCCAGGAACACACCAAACTCGCGGAAACAAATGTTCCATGTCGGGCACGATTGGTAGAACTTCAACGTTGTAAGCTAAAACTGGCCCGTTTGTTTCTTTAGGTGGTCGCCATTGGATACTTATAACTCCTGAATCGTCGGCTTCGATAGAATTAATGTATGGGACATCAGCACTCTCTGAACGTAACGTTCTAACTACACCACTTCTATATCGACTGCATTTGTCTCGAACACAAGCGCGTAACTGAAATCTGTAATCCCGAAATGGTGCCAAATTTCCTACTTGAAAGTCAGTCCTTGGACTGCTAAGGTTTAACGCTAATGTCTTGACGTATGGCCCAATACTCGAGTTACTAAGACGAATAAGGCTCTCATCTTCATCACATCCCGATTCCAAGGAGCTGCATACATCAAAATACTCTTCTATGATGGCACCAACAGGTATCGTCGATAGAATACCACACATCGATTCACACCCTCTCTCGTAGTCTTTTGGAGGTCTCATTACAACAACGTGACGTGAATAGTCAAGTTCTGGTGAATCTCCAACTACAGGCACACAGTGGTCTCTTGCCGCAATATCCCTAGGACTAATCTCTATTATACTGACATCCAATTCGTAGCGATCGATATAGGGCCGATAATCTTTATGATCCACCCAACGAATAACTATAACATCTGACGAAGACGCGACTAGTTCTATGATAAATGGCGGCTCAGGCCTCCCAACAAATGTCTTGAAATTAACAATAGAGCTGCGAGAGAGATTCCTGTTCGATGAATCGAAGCTTTCAATACAGAGTGCGTAAGAAGAGGCAGGACGAAGAGACGAGATTTCAACATGAACAGTAGCGTTTCTAAGTTTCGAGTGAGGTACACTGATAGCGAACCATTCTGAATCGCTACACGTTTCCGGTACTAATACAGCATGTGATCCTTGCGGAATTCTCACATACAAAATAGAATAACTAACGTTCAATCTATGAGGATAAAAAGAAGCTACTGCAGACGTTTCGTTCTTTGCTTCAACTTTCAATTGAAGCAAAATTTCATGGCAACCACCACTATAGCCGTTCATTCCTGGAAGTAAGTCATTTTCAGAAGGAGGATGCGGAAATTTTGGTTTAAGCTCCTCTATGCGACTCAAGCAGAGCATAGGATTGTCGTAAAACGTGAAGGTGCCATTATTTATTTCAAGGTTCTGAGTAACGTTTGGTGTAAAAAGGGTTTGCAAGTTATGCATTCCAGATACGGCGAGACTGTATGTTCCATTTAGAAGTTTACGTCCTTGAATACGTCGCAAAGATGAAAGAAAATCCAATGAAGAGATTGATATCGAACCATATATGAGCACATAATCAGATACTTCTTGAATGCCGCTTAGGTAATGTCTCATTTCTTCTAAGGCTTCCTGTACTGGGGACCTAATAGCTATAATCAAGGATCCATTAATATAAACACATCTTCCTGCCGATTGAATATTTGCTAATGTGTGTATTTGAAGGCTTCCACATGTCTGAAAGAAAAGATAAAACTGATTATCAATTTATATGCTTCAAAAAGTGACATTATTAATTAAAAGACGAACATTTCATGAATCAATTAACTTATTATGTTAAATCACTAAAGATAGGAAGTTGCTTTGCACCGTAAAAGTTTTCCGATACTAATTTTAAATACTGTATTTATTTTATTAATATTTTAACCTAAAGTATAGATATGAATAGTTCCCGAAGTTAAGGAATTAATTCCTCTTTAGGGAATACTTTACAACAAACTTGAGATTGTTTAGTTTATTATTATTGATGACCAAGTTTCTTCGTTATTTTACTTTCTTCCAAGGAGATTGAAATTTTCTAAATTGCACAAAGTTATTGTTCCAATTTTCAATACCCTACTTTCAATAACCGCTTACGACTTTTGAATTTAAAGTCATTATTTACGTTAACAAACATTTTAAATACTAATAAATTGACGTGATTCTTTTTCAGTTTTGTACTTAAGTTGTTTAACGTCAGAAAATTGCATTACAAATGCCTAAAGTATTTTAACTCCATTTATCCAACTCCCTACGTATTAATAGAATCCTACTAATATGATCAACTCATAAATCAAGTTGAAAGCTCAAAGCTCTTAGCACACATCAACAGTAAGTGCTTTGGGTAAGTTCATATTTTCGATGCGGGTGATAATAATGGTATTGAAAATTGAGTCATCATATTTGGGCCGTAGTGATAATACATCAGAAATTTAATTGTATCTGCTTATAGTACTACCATTCTCAAAACAAAAATTTGGAATCCACGACCCATTTTTAAAAGCCAGGACCTTGATTTTGCTAATTTGCAAATGTTTAAATGGTAGACACCATTATACCTATCGTTCCTTAATAAAACATTATAGTATTCCATTCGGAAACCGTCGCCGCGTCGTGATATCACTTCACACGAGACAATTCACAGTGCTGTACTTCAAATTTTGTTTCTTGAATGGAAATCAGTTCCTATTTTGTTTGTTTTATCTTCCTCACAGTTGTTTATCAATGATAAGCTTCAAGTTTCATACAATAGACAACTTATCATTATAATTATGATTATCTAATTATAATTATTTTTTATTACAACCAAAATAGCGGGACACTTTCGTTAATTTAGTAGACTTGAAGTTTAGTTAAAAATTTAGATTACCGGAATCTGTATTTATTTTAACAAACCTGTTTGCAAGTATCACATCTCTTGCAAGTGGTCCCATTGGGTGTAGTCCACTCGATATATTTCTGTGGGCACTCGAACAAGCAGGTGTTGTTCCATGACCATCCTCCCACTTGGTTACACTCCTCCTCGGTTATACAGTACTTGTTCACTTGGAGTACAATGCTGAAACGTTTCACTTATGATTTCTAGTGTTATCTCTTTTTGACGCTAGTTATAGACGGATTGCTTCAAGTAGGCGTTGCTAGCCAGTTTGAAGTCGTCGGTATGTGCTAGTATGTATTGTGATTGAAGCTGTTCGTATATCGTGATGGGACCTTACACAACTTGCTTGAAGCAACCGGCGTCAATTCTCGAAGTAGTCCATCTTTAACCAGCCTATATCTACGAAATTCAAAATCGATGTCTTGTTTAAAAGTAACGTTGTTTTAGATTTAGCTCCAAATTAAATTTTTTAGAGGTAATCTATATGAGGTGTTATTTTTCTTTGTTTATAGATTTATGTTGCAAAATGAGTACGTTAGTAAATGAGTCAGAAAATTGAACCATAATGGCTGATCGTGAACTTACGTTCCATTTGGACATGCCGAAACACATCGGTTTCTGTAAGTATAGTTCCTACATAGAGAACATTCTGTAGGATTCGTAATTTTACACCCAAAACATTGATCGTTGCATGTTTCAGCATCGGGGCCTTCCAGTAACCGCTGGCATTTTCTGGAAGCATTAAATTTCATTGCAAATAAACAAGTAATTATTAGGTTATAGAATAGCAGAAAACCCGGCCTCAGTTTTTTTTATAGAGGTTTGAGGCACCATTAAAAAATATAGCAGTCACTTCCACAATAAAGACAAAGTTAATGATACTTCCTACGTTGCAATCTGCCAAATAAATACACATACATACAAAAAAACTTTACCCACCTCATTCATGCAAAAAAAGTTAATAACAAGACACTGAGTAATTTATGAAAAGGGGTCCAAACTGAACACTTAACACATCAAAAATGATAATTCATTACTTATTATTCCAACACAAGTTGGTAGCAGGGTAGAGGGTGCAGGAGCAGACGACGTTGCACTTCGGGTAGGAGTGGTAGGGGAACACGATGTGGCGGCCCGCCGT
>LGAG01001486.1:10600-36378 GCA_001278395.1 Lerema accius
AATCGAACCCTACATAACTAGACAAACTATCAAGCAAATTACAGACTACATACTCGTACAAGTTGAGACAAAAAAATTAACAAATAGGAAGGTAGTAATAAATTGTGATTGGCGGTACGTGCAATCAGTCAGTCACGCGACGACCTCCCACCGCGACGGACGTGTGATCACTGTTATTGAGGTACCTAATTAACACTATCGCAGCTACGTTCCGATTGCTATTGATGAGAGATTTCCTTTGCTGTCTAGATTTACTGTTTACCTTAAGGCTGTTCTGAACTTATGTATATTATTGGCATTAATGATTAGGGAGATTACTAGGAATTAAAACTAACTAGTATTTTTTAATAGAAAAAATAAAAACCCGACTGCGAATATTGGGAGGGTATTTTAAGAAAAATTAAATTAATTTAAGTATTAACACTCTCACACTTCATTCGTTGAAATATGTCAAGCCTTAAATTGACATACATACATTCTTTCTCCCAGCATGTAAATACATACATACAAGATTAATTACTGTAGTTTATCAGAATAACCACAAAAATAAAATTGAAAGTACCAACAGATTCCCATGAAGACGAAATACACGTTCAGATGTTAAATCCATTTTAATATGTCATTATCAACGATAAGTTGGGAGTTTTCTGTACCCAGACATGGTAATTAGCTATAAAACATATAAACGTAGAATTAAGTATCAAACTTGAACGAAATCTGTGATTAAAAATCCTCCGTCACCTAATCTACAAGTGATAAAATAATATGGTTGGCATTGGTTGTCAAAGTTTAGGTTAAAGTCTTTTGGTGGGTAAAAGATTTCAAGGAAATAGAGTTAAAATATATTCGTATGAAATGTGGTCGTTTTAATCTAGATTTAAATAATAAAAAATTAAACATTTTTTTTTATATTTAATTGAAATAAAAAAAACTATAAATTAAAATTGTTCTATGATACTTATAAAAAATGCGTATAAAGAGCAAGTAATTTCATTAATTCACGACATTGTTCGCTAATGTTTAAGACATAATTATATTTTGTTTTTTTTCATTAGCTAAATTATCTGCAATTTAAGGATTTTTATAACGGTCGCATCTGTAGGGGGACAACATACGAAAGTTTGAGAACCTATGGACCAGAGAAATGTATCTTTCTAATGAAAATTATAAAGTGAGATAAACGCGGAGGCCGGTGTATAAATAATAATTACGGTGAAAGTTGGTAGCTGTCAGTATTAGGCGCATCGGGCCACCCCCACCGTGGCGCACATCGATAGGGGGTCCACACTGCACCCGTTTGAAGGATGAAGTAATAAAGTCAGATAATTTATTTCGTCTCAGGACGTAATAGCTCACTAAACGTAAGTCATGATTTGAACAAGTTATAGGTATTGTATTAAAAACACACATTTATCTTATGGTAATACCGAATGAAAGGATAAATCCCAAATAGATCTTTTTATAATTTTAGACTGACTTTTTTATTTGTAAATATAACAAGTTATTTTTAATTTTCTACATAATTTTAAAGTCGATTCTGATTTTTAAAAGACATATTAGCCTATAGAAATAGTCTTAAACTTCGTACTAACTCTAGTATCAATAATTTTGAGAATATCACCAACTAATAGTGCTAGTATTTGACAATGACAACTGTCACGGTCGGTATCTGTACGCGAATTAAAATGTAATTTTTATTTAATTTATTTTCACGACAAAAATATTTTAGTAAAACGAAACAATTTTTATAAAAATGAATTTAATTCCTTGTCAATTAATTAAAACTTTTAAATTGTTATAAACTACATCAATCTATCCAGAATCATTGTCTTAAATCTTAAATAGTCCTGAAATTTTCCATCTATATCCTCTATTATCCAACGATAATGGTCAACCTATCGTCAGCGATTAACCGTGTAGAAATATTTGGTCTTTCGAACGTCAGATAGTGTCATTGTGGGAATATGACTTGTTATGATCGTCTACGATCCTAATAAGGGATACAATTACTTGTAAGAGGTGATTAATTCGGGAAGTATCTTTCTTATCTTAATATGGTTTAATCTGGATAAATCTGGATTTAGCTTACTAATTTTAGTTAGGTACTAGTTCATTGCACTTGTTGATTTTTTAAACTTGCCTGGAAAAATGATTTTTGTTAAGGAGAGATTTGAATTTGAATTGAATTTTGAATTTATTACTATATTAATAAAACATTACTTTTACAAAGAAATTCGTTGCTTGCATTTATTATAATTTTTACCGAATCTAATAGATTATACTTACTAATATAATAATTAATACTTACTTGTTCCTGGATCCATTTAACATCGTTGGCTGCAGGCTAAGGGTTAATTTCTCTACAAATACTCTTCATTAATTCTGTATTTGTATTGTAGTTACATTAATTACAGTCGGTCTTGTATAAAGCTCTCATTAAGAGACTGCCTTAGGGTAATAGTGTTAAGACAATGTCTACCGCAGAGCATAGTATATTGTTATTATGTCCATTGTATATTAAATATGGGACTGTTTAGTGTTTATCAACAGGGTCACTATATTCTTTCAGATATATTTTTTCAAGGCGTTGCTACGCTATATGAATTTAAATTTTACTGAAATGTCAGTGCAAATAACACAAAAAATAAAAAGCAAAAAAATATGTACAGCCTATACATAATGCAAGAGATTGTACATTAGTTTTCAAACAAGAAGTATTTTATTGAATATTTTTATTTTAATGAAACTCGTGCAAAGTCGGGGGTGGTCGCTAGTAAATTCGCTAGTCTATACTATCTATATCTATACTCTATACTACTAAATAAAATTGAAGTGTCTGTTTGTAATATTAAAATAACCGCTTTTTACTAAATGCATACGTATGTTACAAGATACACATGCCGAAATGACATTTAAAAAAAATTTTGTCTGTCTGTCTGTCTGTTTGATCCGGCTAATCTCTGAAACGGCTGGACCGATCTTGACGGGACTTTCACTGGGAGACAGCTGATATATCAAGGAGTAACTTAGGCTACTTTTTTTTTTACTTTCGTTTCGGCATAGGTTTCCCGAAGCGAAGCGAGGGCGTGTCCACTAGTAAATAATAAAACACATCTTCAACGGTCTCATAGAAAATTAATCCTATCCTTTATCTCAGATAGAGGATGTTCAATAAACCAAGATAGTTCGTTATGTAACCATCTCACAGTATCACTCGCGAAATATCCACCATCCTGTTATCAATTTATCAGATATCTCGCTTCCTACTCTGATATCAGCTGTCTCACTCGCAGACAAATGTTGTCTCACTGATAACGATAATGATAACGCATCTGTGATCGCTTCCCGGTTATTAGCGTGAAATATCGCGTTAAAAAGTTCAATAATTGTAGTCTTCAATAGCGTTGTAAAAGACATTTAATTTTAAGTGAAAATTATTTAGTATTCGTAGTACATTTATTAATAAAAAAAAATGTTTAGTAAAAAGGTAATCAGGTAATTAATTAAAAAACCTAAAATGCGACTACTAGAGTCGCTTTAGTTTTTTATGCAATTATACTGGCAGCAACAAGAAAAGAAAAAAAATATTTTAACGTCATATCGCGTTTCAAATTTACACCGTTCGCATAATTATATTTCAGAAACAAAATTTCCATTACAAATTAATCTTGTCAACAAAAGCCTACTGATAATTAACAGTTAAAAATAACCACTAATAGATTTAACCTTCGGATGCTTTTAGCAGTTTAAACCATCTAATAAACCATTAAAGTTTAACTTTTTTTTAAAACAGGTGACCTCAGACCAAAAAAATATAATAGACTCAGTGATCAGAAAAAAAGTGATATCTATTTTTTTCTTTGTTTTACGATCTGACATAATGTCACCGAGAATGGTTTGCTGAGAAATGTACCGGGTAAGGTTATATAAGTGAAAGTAAGTAAACTCCACGCATTATTCATAAACAACGCCTATTCATATCTTCAAAACTTGAACGTCGAACTGAAATTCATAATTCGAATTCGTCATTTAACGAACACGCGGATACCGAACCACGTGACAGCGAGGTCATTGATCGGCCTTGTTCGAATATTCGCGCGAAGTGACGTCACAACCTTACGTGCGATGCCGCACGTATTCCGCTCTCTAGTGACGTACATCACGTTGTGTTATATCGATGAACGTAAATCGTTCATTCATGAATGATATATGTGTTTATCGAGATAAATTTGCGGTAATAATTAGATACGCTTGTCGATTCAGTCGCGCCTTTTGTTGTAATTTTGATTTATTGACGAGTGTTTTTTTATTGAATAGAATTTGGTAAACTCACAGTTTAATTGTTGATAGCGTCAGAATAAAGTAAGTATTGAAACATTTATTTGCTCTCTTGCTGCTGCAAGGTTACATTACAATAGAGCCTAATATTGTATACATATAAAGAATATGTTATGGTTTAAGAGCCTGACGCTTGAAGTAGTTTTAATTTTGAATACAGGTATGGGTAAATTGGCAGGTTAATTAGGATTATTATAAAGGATACTTCTACTTTTCTGTTATTTTTAAATCAAAATTTATTTTTATACTGTGGTAACTCTTTATTTATTAAAAACTTGAAATCAAATGAAATTGTAAATTACAATTCAATATTTCCTATTATACAACATTTTAACATCAACAAAGTTCATTGATCGGAAATAAAATACAGGATTTATTGAAATGGAAATGATAAGAGATGCGGTAATGAATTTATTTTCATACAAGGTTGATGCGTCAGCGAAGACGAACGGTAATGACTCAATACTATAAATCGCGCCGGTAGCAACATCTCACAAGGTGCTACATAGCAACATGTTATAAGAAGCTAGGCTATTTGATATGTGGCTGCGATGCGTTTTGCGATTTTTCTAAATGATTGTTTTATTCTAAGCAGTGTATAAAATATTAAACATTAACTTAAGCAGATCAATCAACCAGAGTTACGAAGTGTTATTGCTATCATTTTTTTCTATTAAAAAAAAGATCCTTTTTAAGCGTCTTTTAAAGTTGTTACGTGATTTTTTCACAATAATAATAAGAATATCTAAAATTTGTCATAAAGTTAACTGAATAAACTATACTTGGTAACCAAGCTTGTTAATCTATTATTGGTCATCGATTATTGGTCATATATTATTTATAGCAGCTACTGTTAGATATAAAAATAATCCCATCAACACTTCACAATAAAATGTTTACGATTGTGTTGATTGTGCGTTACAGTAGTAAAATTTGATTTTGGTAATAAAATGGTGTTTACAGTAGGTACATTGTATGAATAGCTTCAATATTAAGAGGCTGTTTCATGGCGGAAGTCAAGGATTAGTTGTGTTTATTCAAGATAAAATATCGTAGTCAAGTATTGACTTTACCTGTCTTGGGGTACCAGGTTCGATTGCTGACGGAAGAAGGCAATTATGAAGCAAATAAATGTTCGTTGTAATGTTCTGAAAACATGTATTCTCAATACCTGCTTCAAAAACTATCTTTACTGCAATTGTATGTGTCGAAAGTTGTGTAATTGTCATTAAAATTACATAAAATCTTGATTAAAAAGCACAATGTGTCGGAAAATGTTAATTAATATCGACATGACTCAAACATATCGAGAGTAACACTATCATTGGCATTTATAGCTGTAATTAATTGATGCTTGCTGTTGATCTCTAGTCAGAAGTGACCTCTAACTTATAACATTGTTTTAAGACCTCATTTATAATAAATATTTATCTTATTCTTCATATAGAAGCTGTATGATTGAAATAAATAATGTCACAACTATTTAACTTAAAAGACGAGATAAACATATTTTCTTATTTCTTAAATAGCGATTTTCCAAATACAACACATTTAAGACTTGACATAAGTTTTCTAAAAGAAATATGTAATATTCCGAAGAAACTTACGTAAAACTTGACCAAAAATAAGGGAATTAGTAGACATGGCTACAACTGTGAGAAAACAACGGTTAATTTGGTTTTAGACACGGAACGTTTTTGCTTCAATCATCACTTGATTGAATAAAAAAAGCATCGTTCCCATTTCGCTCATTATGAATATTTTACACTTCGGCGTAAAAAGGTGTTATAAAAACGCAGCCCGTCACGGCTAGTCCGGCGTCAATTGGATAGTGATAAGATTTTCCCAAGAAATCGCGATTTGTGAGGCTATTCGTTCCGCCTGGAAACGACCTCTGAGTTTCATGTCTATGAGGCTATAATTATGATGTAATTTGGGTTAAGACTAATCACTTAACACGTGTACACTAAAATTATTCAACCGAGAAGTTTATTTATGTACTTTACAAAACTCTGACTGTCAAATACTTGAACTTGTAAACTAAGTCTACAATTTTGTGCAAAAATTATGAAGTAAATCTACGTTTTAAATACATCGATAAGATGCTGCCCGACTCTACCACTTTCATACTGTAACATATTAATAGTAACGTTTTTATTTGCCCACCAGGCGGTACACATGTGATAGCGAATTTTAATCAATGTGTTTGATGAATTTCCGCAATTAAGAAGCCGGCGGATAGAGGTTTGATTGAGTAATGTTGAAAGGGTCACCGCTAATAGCAAGATAAGGATCGCGGTCAAGGTTTAAAGTTTAATGAATTAATTAACAAACTTCTTAAATTCAGTCTACTTTGTTCCGAGTGGCATAAGATTGAGAATTGTACGATAAAATATTTTGTGGATACTACATTTTTATTAGAGGACTTTGTAACATTTCTTGTAGATAATTCAAAGCCGTCAGTCAAAGTGAGGCTTGAGTTTGTATGCAAGGTGAGGAAGTAAGTTAAGATAATTAATTGCTCATTTTCCCAACGCCTTACCTATTCCGATCTAACTCAATTCTTAGAAAAGCAATAAATTTATGATTCTATGACTGCTTTGAAATAAAAAGGAATCGCAACGTGGAATATGCAATTCAGTCTTGAAAATTGGGTACCTTTTGGCAGAACGCAAGTAAAGATGAGTTCAATTTTATAACGTACAACAGGACTACTAATACTACTACAACTAGGCCAACCAAGTCTGAGATCTTTCAGGGTGACGCCTAGAACCTCATATATTTGTATGATTTATATTTTCCTTCATTAAACAGTAAATTAACCAACAGCCAACTGTAATCCAAAACTCTAACTTAATATTAATCTCGCACCCCTATCAAAAGACTAATGAGTAAAAGAGAAAAGTATATCGATAACCTTGGCGATGCGGTTACCAGCACAGACATTCGACACTAATTGTAATAAAATCTGGTTTTTTATTACATTTTTACTATCATAAGCACCTTTCACTGACCATCAAGTGTGATAGCGATGAACCGAATAGAGAAATAAACATTAATTACTGTGTAAGACATCGATAAATGCTTTAATGTTATACGATTAAGTTTTATCGTACCCGCGTGTTACGTCACTAGAGGGGACGTAAGGAAATTGCTGCATTACTGGCGATTTCAGGGATAATTGAAAAAGATATTTACATTTAAAAGAAGCAAATATTATTGTTATAAGATTATTATAATATATTAACTGTTAGTGATATTTGTGAGATTTTTAAAAAGGTACTCCTGGTTTAATAAGTCACTTTTGCTTTTTACTTTACTTTCCTTTGGTAATCTTATGCGTTGAAATCTGTCAAACCATATAGTCTATAGAGCGTGCCAAAGAAATTGACATACATAGGTACATAAGTTCAAAAAACATTACTAAGACGTAGCTTGGTAAAAGAAGCAAATATAAGATAAGAGATAGTTGTTAAAAGATTATAATCTTAATTATTAGGAACAGATATGTAGATGCGCTGAGTTTGAAATTATGTTTGTCATGTTCACATAGAATCTAACAATTTTTCGTCATGTTAATACAAATTGACTACCACTTGTCAAATTAACCGACAACACGCCATTTTTTTTTTGGGTTCCATACCTGAAAGGTAAAAACGGGACCCTATTACTTACTAAGCCTCCGTTGTCTGTCTGTCAGCACGCTGTATCTCATAAACCGTAATAGCTAGAAAGCTGACATTGTCACAGATTATGTATTTCCGTTGTCGCTATAACAACAAAATACTAAAAATAAATATATTATGGGGGGTCCCCATACAATAAACGTATTTTTTTTCTATTTTTATGCCCAATATTAATTAATAATGTAGGTACAACAAAAGTGATTTTCTTTTATAGATGATAGTACGGAACCCTTAGTGCGCGAGTCCAACTCGCGCTTAACCAGTTCTTTTTATGTCCGAAGCTTTGATCAACCGACTGTTGGTAAACTAATCCTAATAGATGATTTGCAAGTTGCCAACGTCTATCATAGTTATACTGAGCGTTATCTAGAACGATCTAGATTGTTGATTACTGTTACATGTCTTATTTCGTGGTAGCTATGATGATGCAGAAATTAATAGGGTATAACACGCTATGGTATGACCGTATTCATTCAAGATTTTTGTTGATATAGGAGGGGGGGAAGATAAGATTTTTACCAGACTAAGAGTAGGGTAATGTTTTACAAACGTATGTATGTCTGTCCATTTCATACGATTCGCAGCTGATAAACGAGGTGTGTCCCTTCCCCATGGGCGGTCGGTCCGTCGTATTAAATTGACCGAGCTGTCATGTGTTATCACATTGTGGTCCACGCCCTTACCGTTTTGATGGATTAGTGGTTGATGCGAATTTATTTGTGAGGTTAGGTTTACGTAAAGTTTAAGATTGTTGTTGCCATTAGTCAGCCCGGAATTGTCCTAGCTTAAACGGCGGAGTTTTCAAGAAGTGTCCTTTTGGTGAAAGGAATAAGAGACGGTTTTGGTTGAAAAGTTGTTCCATTAATTATCGTCATTATCACAACCCTTAACTGTCCCACTGCTGGGCTGGGTTTTCCTTCAATCTAACCAAAGTTCGGATTGACGTCACATACCTTTAAGAACTTTATGGAAAACTCTCAGGTAGGTTTGCTCACAATGATTTCATTCACCGAAACAAGTGATAATTAGTTTCTAATACTCACATAACTTTTTGATAATTAGAGGTGCGTGCCGGGTTTGAACACGAGATCTCTCATTCAGGAGAACAATGTTCAAACTACTAAGCTATCACTGATTGTACCAGGAATATACTAATAAAAATAAATTTACAGATAAAAGTACTAATGACCAACAACACCTATACGATTCGTAACTGACTTCTAACCTAATTTAATTGTTTCATATAGGTTAATTATAGATAAACTATTATAAAGCTCAATCGGTAAACAATTAAGTAAAATTACCGGGTGTCAAAGTTACACCCTGGGCGGTCGGCAGTCACTCTGTCAAGCTGTCAAACTGTCAAAATAATCCGAGCGCGGCGGCTGTCGGCTCACTGTCAACTGTCACAATAATTGGTCGGCGAGGTAATTGAGCGGCAAAGATGAGTGAACAATGCAACGTTTGGATTAGTTTCTAATGCCTGCTATACATTATCGGCCATGATGGACAATCGTTGATGATCTGTGATCGGCGACGATCATTGTACAAGCATCCACATTATCGTCCGTGATCATTTATTGAGCGGCAGCCTTCCCTAATGGACGTGGAATTTGTTGCAGCCACTGTTCATTTAATTTCAATTTTATCAATGTTGTTGAATTAAAGGTCATAAAAAATTATTCGAAGACAAGATGGTGTAGTTTGAGCATTCATCGTAATAAAACAAAGCAAAAATAACTACCTATACACATTAATTGGTGATACTAATCGGCGATAATGTGTGCGCGCAACACAACTACAACCGATTCCCTTTGATTCGTGCCCAAAAAACCGCTAAGTCACCGATCGCGGCAATCACGATGACGATTACGGACGATGATGGGCGCCTACAGGCGATTAGCCCTTCCACATTATCGTGCTCGCGTATAATCGCCCATCATGGCCGATAATGTGTAGCAGGCATAAGATGAGAGGGTATCACTTCGACGCGTATGTATAATTTTGTTTATTATTATTATACTTACTACATTTCACATAAATAAATAAACGAATGATTGAATGAATGAATGCAGAATGCATGGATGGATAGATAGATGAATGGCTGGTTAAATTAATGAATAAATAAACGCTACATCGTCATACTTTTACACTAGGATTCCCTAAGTTAGGAGTGCGATGGACTACATACAAACACAACACACACCCAGACAGAGAACAGAAACTTAACTTTCCTATCGCGAGGAATCGAATCCAAGACGTTTAATAGCGTTAAATAGCTTATACAGGTACAAAAAAATCGGATAATACATTATCTATACTCCTACACCAATTATATAAAGCTGAAGAGTTTGTTTGTTTGAATGCACTAATCTCTGGAACTAAGTACTGGACCGATATGAAAAATTATTTTAGTGTAAGATAGTCCATTTATCGAGGAAGGCTATAGGCTATATAACATTACGCTAAGAAGAATAGGAGAGGAGCAGCAATAAAAAATATTGTGACAACGGCAAAACTACGCGGGCGGAGCTGCGGGCGATTGTTATTAAAAGATTTATGTGTGGTCTGTCGCGTTCTGCGGAATTGCACCTTTAGCAAGTTTACGCGTCTTATCTTGTCAATTGATATAAGCCGGTTTTGAGGACTGTTACATCATAATCGTTTAACTGACAAACTGTATTGACATATAATACGTGGATTACATTCATACGTTTTGTTGTGCCGAGAAATGTTTGTACATATTATTCGGTAGGTGTCGCTGTAGTCAAATCATTAACTTTGTTTCAGTTTAAAAGCAGACACCTTAATAAATCTTTTTTTAAATTACATGTTTACACAAACAAATAATTTGCAAATTTTTTGATAAAGAAAAAAATCGTTAGTAGCATTATAAGTATGTATAATAAAATAAAAAAATTATTTAAAATCAATTACCACTTGCATAGGTTAAGAAAATGTAAGGTAACTAATACACACTATCGGTCTTAAATAAATTATTAAAATGCCAAATGTGTCGAAATATTGTGTTGTGACACAAAATTATAACTCAAATGCATTTGAAAATTAGCGGAATTCGAGTCCAAACAGATCGCAACAGTGCCTTTAAAAAAAAAGATACTATAAAAAAATAATATTTGTGGGAAGCAAGGATACTAAGGAATCATAAGCGAAGGAATATTATCTGTACCATTATCTTTGTAATAGGCACCGGTTCCCGTTTCCCTATCTTCAAATATCTTAATAAATTAAGATGTTCGTAAGATACGTGTAATTTTTTGGTTATTTATTCGACGACGCACCTCCCTTTGTAGTAATATCTGATGCTCTCTGGATATAATTTAAACTGTGAATTTGTCGCCCCTACGTCTTGTTTGGTAGGGTTGTCACTGAACCGCTTTAATATTCCTAAAAAAAAAATTGAAGATATTTTATCGAATGAAATTTTGGAGGATAATATGTATTCTTATTGATTATTATTTACTTTAAACAAATAATGTTTTTTTTAATATTTTTCAGGTGTAATTTTAAATTGTTTTCATGTATAATTTCTATCAGAAGACAATTATAAATTACTTCGTAAGCCAAGGATACATTTTCAAATGGGTTAAATATTTTTTCTGGACAATTTATCGTGTTTCGATTAATATAGATAGACAGTTTAGCTTTTCTTCATTGCCGGAAACGCATCGGTGATGCCTTATTGCTAATATACAAAAGCGATGATAAACACGTTCCAAATTGAAGCTTCTCTGTTTATATGTCACCTATTTCTATAAGAAACACTTAGGGGTCTTCCGACATGTTACAAGTTCATTACCCCATGACTGTATCATGTTACATCATTGTGCAAATCTTCAAATAGCATAACAGTTATTTCAACGTAAGCAAACAGGCAAACAAGATAACTAAAATGCAAGATAATTTGATGATAAGGGACAGAATAACTTAACAGATAACCGTGACAATACACACATAATTGTGTGTCTACCGTCATAAATATATTATGTTAATTAATGCAGTTTTCTTACAAGTTTACCGACAGTTGTCAAAGTAAAGGTGCAATATGGTCAAAAGAATCCAATAAATAGGCCAAGTATCTAAATTTTTTTCCGTTGTATTTTCCTATATGAGCTGCTACAGCTAAGAAAACAGTACGCTTTTTTACAATTATGTCACTTTATTACCTAATACCTATACCTACGTGAAATCTTTTTTTTTAATTATGCCACACTTTTTACGAACTTTTTTTATTCAGTACGCCTTAATTGAATCTATTTTAGTATAACAATTACAGAAAAGCGATCAAAAATATAGATACAATTTTGTAAAAAAATAAATTATAAACTCTTTAAAACTGTAATTAAATCTGCCATGAAAAATGTTTTGTATTATTATTTATCGGTATTTAAAAAAAATAAAGAGTGGCAACCCTGAACTATAATGTCATAATCCTGGAATGAGGCGTTGAACATACGTATCGTATTATTAATCCGATGTCCTTTCGTAGCATTTGACCTCACAATGAAATGGGAATGTTCCGACGAACAAAAAATATAATACACACTTGATAACTCCTGTGTTACTTTTAGATGATACAGGTTATTGAACTAGTTATTCTAATCTTTGTTGATTATTAGATTATTTAAAATTAATTAGGCTAAGGTTATTTCGATGTTTATAAAATATTTTAATGTTTATACCAAATTTTTTTTTAAGTTATGCTAAAGTGTTATTTAATCAGATTTTTTTACTTCAATCACTTCTGCTTTGTATTCGTATATATTTTTTAATTATTGGTATGTCTTAGTAAAGGACTTAACGAATTTCAACGTGTAAGGTATCATTGTAAAAATGACATAGACAATTTTTTTTTTCACAAAATGGGGGGACCATTTTTGAGCACTTCAGTTTTTAGTTTTTCTATTAATAATTGCTAGTTGCAGTACACAGTTTAGAGCCCGTGGCAAGTGAACCAAGGGCGTGCCACTAGTTTTACATAAATCAGGTATCGATAACTAAGGTATCATTACAAGATTCAATCTCTCTGCTTCACGTGGCCTAAATAATTTCAATTAGCACTATCTGCGTCGAAACCACAATTAATTAGTTTAAAGTGATGCTTTTAATAGAATCAATTTACTGGAAACCATCTTATTAATATTTACAACTTTCTAACTCCACTTATTTTCATTGCCATTGACAGCCCTGCTGCAAACGCGATAGGGTTGTGTGTGAATCCGTAAATAGTGTTGTTCATAAACAATTTGCGCTTTGTCGATGTTCGTGGCAACTTGCGTTAAAATACTATTACCGTTTAAAAAAAGTTTTATTTAATAGAATTACAAATTGTTATTAGATTTTTTCCTATAATGTAAAGTCTTGTAAAATAAGGGGCGTCCTTTTAATTCATATTATTATATTTTTATACTACGCGTCAAACTCGCTGACTCTGACTGAGTTAAGTGTTGCTTAGATTCATCTCTCAAAACAAGCAGATATTGAGAAATAAATAACACTAGGAAAAATCTCTAGATATCTCAAAAACCAGAGTTTTTAGAAAAAAATGGCGAGTAGGTTCAAAACCAGGTACCTTTAGTTGATAAACACAAAATTCCATGCAACAAAAATGTTCTCTTGTGTAGTCAACTATCTTATTTTTAATAAAAATATAATAAAATATTCTTAGCAAAAATATAACGCTAACATCCCTAAAATTTAATTCCAAGAGCCATTTTATCGATAACCTACTTACATTAATTGCGGTACATTTCAGTTAACGTTAACTGCACGCTATTTACAATTATTCCAACAATAACAACGATTCGCGTCTCGTTCAGATTGTAAATAACTAGTTTCCGCTAAGTAACCACTAGTGATGTGCTAATGATGTATCGATAAAAAAAATAAGCAAATGTATTTTTTTCGGAAATTGTAGTTTTTTATAGAGTAGCATCTTTACACATATTATTTCTTTCAAAAATAAAGTTTTTTATACTATCAATCTCTCTTGTAAAAAAAATGCCACTACACATTTAATTAAAAAATATGTTTTTTCTTCGCAAATTTTCAACCATAAACTCTTCATTAATCAAACTGTAAACGCCATAAATTAACTAATTAGTCGAAAAAACCAACATGTCAAAACCACCATAAATCTTTTGACTAATTGAACATCAAAAGGTTGAAAAAGGGCGCATTAAAAGTATCCCTAACACCTCATTTCACCATAGAGATTGACGCACGTTAACGACCTAAATTTGACGTTAAAACAAAACACTAATATGTTTATATTTCATAATTAATTTACGAATTATTTAATTCTGTCGACAGCCAGTTTATATTTAAGGCACGTGCGTATGGTACTTACGATATGTTTGAATGCTGACGGAGAGAAATTGGTACTAGATGTAATAATTAGTTCTACTAAGACCTACTCATTAACTAGTTGTCATTAATAACGATTAACTCTCTCCATCCTACCTACTTATGTCAGCAAAAATGTAAACCAAAACTCTCAAAAAAACATGATAGATTAATTTACTACTGTTGTTTGCTCGTATGCTGTTTCGATCATAATTCAAATCTTTTTTAATTTTACCTAGAACAGATCCTCACGATTTACGTATTTTACACTGATATAACACGAATATAGAATAGAATATAAGATTGATTTTATTCCAATAATAATATATTCCTAGGTTCCTAGGATAATGACAACATTTAGAGCAAGCCTTGGATCATAACATTATCCTAGAAACAGGTTCTTTCGGGTCCAATTTAATAGCTTACTGAAACCATTTTCCGCAGTCAAAACTGCGGATTTCTTCCAATATAGATTACTATTATAATCGCGATTGTCTTCTAGTGCGGTTATAAGAAAATATAATTATAATTATAATCCTACTAATATTAAAATATGAAAGTTTGTAAAGATGTTTGGATGTTTGTCCCTCCTTCACGCTCTAACCGTTAATTGGATTAATCTGAAACTTGGCAAACAGATAGTTTGCATCCGGGAATAGGATATAGGATAGCTTTTATCCTGATTATAGGTTCTCTTGGGATGAATCCAATATTTCTTCAAACTAATCTTCTGCGGCCGACGCCGCGGGTGACGTCTAGTCAATTATAATAATATCTATCTATACCTCGTTTTTTTCGTCGTGATTTAAAAGGTAAACAATCTTCGCACAACTTTTATTTATTTCATTAATTAAAAAAAAAATATTTAGAAGTATACAGAAATTTATTTTAATATTAAATTATTGTTTGTTCTTTATTTTTTTTATTTGTCTATCTTATTTTTAAATCGATAATGACATAAAAAGGACAGTGTAAGATTGTTTACCTTTTAAATCACGACGTAAAAAACGAGGTATAGTATCAAGTGAACTAGCTCGCAGTACACGGAAAGGTGTAGAGTGGGCGTCAGAAGATAATTTTAACCGCGTTCCGAACACGCAGCGAGCTATTAGTAACGTATTAGCGGGTTTGTTTCACTACAACGTACGTTACTTTAGATAATACATGTTTATATGGTGGGTTGGTGAGGGCGGTGGTTATTTGAGGGTTAAGTAAGCATCGAGGGGGTTGATGCATGTATTAAATTATGAATCATTAAAAAAAACAAAATAATCGACTTCTAAAAAAAATATTTTTAAAAATTTAATTTTTCTTTCATCACTTACTCTTCTGTCCCATTCCTGGACTCGGGTCTCCTCTCACACTGTGCGAGTTTTTTTGTCACCAAAATTTTTATTTCTTTTTAAAGATGTATGGATAAATTTCTTTTCCTGCGTACTACAACATCATATCAAAGCACCAAATTGCTGTACTAATTGTATCACATGCAAGGACATTTTTGTATGGCTTCGAATTTTGTTTTTTTTCATGGTTGTAGAAAAAAAATATGTGAGGAGTTCATTTCTTTTTAATTCTTTGTATATTATTTATATGTAAAGTTACCTGCCAGCATCAAAAGACCAAAAATTTAATAATTTGATTTTATACTTTTCTATACGTCAACATAAGGTTGTATATAGCTTGTATAATAGTTTTATCACACAAAATAATAATAATACCATTAATCACTTCACTAAAACCGTAAAAGAAGACGGATAGTAACTAACTACATGTAAAAATGCTTAGAAATTACGGCAATGCGTCAAGTAAAAAGTAATAAATTAAGTTAGTGTAACTTAAGACGTGTAAATTCATATCTTTTATTTGCCTACCTGTCGTATTTGTTAAATTTACTTGTAGTTTTAAATAATGTTAAATTTAATAAAGTGACTAGGGATAGGGTTGTCGCTTTTTACAAAATACATATTTTACTATTACTCTTGTTAATTTAAGCGTTGTTTTTGCCGCTGCGTTTGTGTGACTTTTGTCGCAAATTATATCTCTCGATCTAAAATATGGGTGTGTGAGCGTCAAAATTGTAGAAAAAATAACTTAATTGAATTAAACCTCAATTAAAAAAACACATTTTGTAACAACATTTCCGTTTTTATATTATGTACATCATTTTATAAAAAGTAGTAGGTACTATGAGAAAAATAGTATATAATGAGCTACGCAAAATATATCCAAAAATTAAAAAATATATACAATGTTTATTTTTATTTTTTTAAGATAGTGACAACCCTAAATCAAGCAGCAGGGGCTCAACGGAAGCTGTTCGTTAAGTGCGCTTAAACTGAACAGCGTTTTATTAATTATCTGTACGACACCGCAAATGTGTATGTTATCTATGAACGTTAGAAAAAGTTGAGCTGTCAGATTTATAGCATAGAAAATAATAAACGCCGCAACTTTCTGTTTCCTGTATGTTTAATCTTTAATTTGATATTGTCTGTGGCATAAGAGTAAGTAATAGTATAAAATTGTTGTTGTAAAATATTTTACAGATAATATTTTTTCATAACACTCTTCTAAAAATCTAGATTTTTGACATGTCGCTTTATACGTAGGGACCGTCGACTTCAATTTCTGATAAAGAGAATCGTGGCAGCCCTATTTTTGTTTGAGATTTTTTTTCATTTAGAAATATTTTTTGTTTTAAAATAAAATGTGGGCAATAGTTCATTAATATTTTTTGTCGAAATTCTAATTATCATAAAATAAAAAGTGCCTTTTCCTTCGAACGCTCATGCCTAACGCTATTTAAAAATGTATAGGAATGACATTAGGCGCGGAAAAAATGGCGTTATTCATGTCATTTCCATACATTTTAAATAGCGTTAGGCGTTAGCGTTCAAAGAAAAGGGCATTTAGCTGTAGCTCAGTCCAATTCCCCATTCCGCAAAATTAATTTACACCTCCTAAATGGTTACGCGTAATTTATCGAGCAAATAAACAATCGTTGCTCACGACCTAAAAGCGACTTAATTGCTGCTTTCCGGGCAATGGGGGAGGTATCTTCCACTGCGATCAGAGAGTTGGTGTCGCGAGCCTTCGCGCATTAGCATAACGATCCTATTGCTGCCTATCAGTGTCCGCGATCGTAATTACGCGGTTTCAATTAAACTGGTGATTGATTATAGTGTTAAGGTCACGAGTATCTACGAGTATACTTAAAGAAGTATATTACGTGCGTTAACCTGTGGTCGTGAAAAAAAACGCTACACACCCATAGCCTCCACTTATATTTCCCTGGCATGATACACTTGCAAGTAATACTTTTTCTAACGCCTATTTCTTGAACATTGGGGAATTACTCGGAGAAAGAATCTTCTCTGCAAATAGCGCACATTTGATAAGTAGCAATGTTTACTCAAACCCCATTCTAGCTATTTCCGAGTTAACTCGCTGTTCTCACTTGACTTACGGCCTTCGTGGGAGGCCACTACTATCAAATGTAAGTGCGCGTAAAAACCCATTTAAGCTTATAAAGCTATGAGTACACTGTCCACTCAATTACAATATTGTGGTCAAACTGCGTCTGAACCCACGCTTGAGTACTCTTCCTTATTTACGCTAAAGAGTACTCGTTAACTCGTTTGTGTTACTGTAATTTGGTTCTTAAGTACGTTTAGTTAAGGTTTAGATTTGGTAGACATTTTGGTGTAGATTCAGGGAATGTCAGAATTATTGAAAGGTTCATTAAGGCTACTGTTGTTCCTTAATTATGATCCAAGTTTAATAATACAATTTGTTTTTTATTTAGTGGCTGAAGTGTTGCTGATATTGTCTTATGGTGACGTTCAACACCATAATTTATTTCATTATCATTAACTAACTTTTCGCCCTCGGCTTTCACGATAAAAAGTATCCTATGTCCTTTCCCAAGTTCAGTTCTATCTTCATACCGAATTTCATCAAAATTGGTTCAGTGGTTTAGGCGTGAAAGCGTAGCAGACAGAGTTACTTTCGCAGTTATAATATTAGTAGGGATGTAACGATTTTCTTTCGTAATACATACTCGCTAATTCCAGTCAGGCCATTCTGGCGTCCAGTATATCATCCAATGACTTTAATTTCGTCTATGAAATCATCTCATAAGTATCCAGTAACGTTAGGCAGAATCGCGCAAGGTCACTCACGTATATCACCCATAAGATAACCATTATGCGACACAAATATTCAATGCATCGGTGTAACGTCAACATAATGTAAACATCGGATATCTTACATCTTCGGATATCCGGTATACGTTGACAGACTCAACATTAACTCGTATATCCAAGTCAGTAATTTAGTTTAACTGTCTGTGAAAGCGAAAACATACAGTTATTGTCGTTATAAGTACTAGTACAATATTAATGAATTAACCAAACGATCTACCATTAAAACTAGTGTCTCTATAAATACGAAGAATTACGACTGGAATTATGTTGCGAGTTGCAAATATTTTTAGTAGACAGGGACAATGTAATGAAGATGAAGCTGGACGAAGAGTCCCAGGTTCGACTACGGGTCAGGAGAGTTTATGTAAGTCATTCTATGACAAGGGACATAAATAAGGATTTTATTGGTATAATTTCGAAACTCAAAATTAAACATATTATTATTTATAAAACTTATTATGTAAGAAAAATTCGTTTTGCATACTTTTCTGTATATCAACTTTGGCCCTATCAATTCTCAAACACGTACTTACTATTGTTAAAACGGACCAAAACTCGAACCATTCTCGTATTAATACGACAATATATAGATAAGTGTACTGTATGTATTACTAAAGAGTAGGATTGTAGGATCGCGGGACTTAATCGACAATCGTAGCCCATGTACGGCTAATGATCAACTCATGTTATTGTAATTGAGAAATTAAGCTTAATTATAACACCAGAACAATTCGATAGGATCTAGGAATCTGTTTATCTTGAAACATCTGCTTATTACTAGGCGTAATCGTTCGTATCGATCGGATTATATTGGAAAATTTGTATTAACTGATTGATTACCTGATAACGAATTAGGGCGATGCGTTTGCGATGTTAAGGTTTAATCGCTGCGGTCTTGCTTGGAGATTAATGATATAATAATAATAGTAATAGTAGTATGTAGTTATCTTCAAGTCTTACACAGTAAATAGTACGTAACGTGTTTGTTACAGTATATCAACTTCTAAAATCATTTTGCGATGTTTTTAGGAACCGCATACGGTGTTAAACGTAGCTGAATTCAATGTAATTATTGGTCCATTACAAGTCACGGTTCACTCCTCATTTCTGACAAGACAGGCTTGGTTGAACGTGTCCTACGAAGCACGGAAGCTCAAGAAATTTTGCCACTACTGGGCCATTACAAACGTGCAGACTACGTCATCAATCATTTTATTATATCTCTCGTTCACACCTATAGGTATATCGGAACTCTCACTCCCACATTCCAGCGAGAGTCCCGATATACCAATAAGTGTGAAAGAGAGATATGATAAAATGATTGATGACGTAGTTTGCACTTTTGTAATGGCCCAGCTATAGTAGTCACACACACTATCCTGCCATCTGTAGTTATTTCAGTGTTGCATGAGCATAATAGCGAGAATAATGCTTGCCATAAAGAAGTTTGAAAATGACATGTAACCTTTTTTGCTATCCCCCCCATTTCTATTCACTCTGTTTAATGCTACTCCCATTTTGCAAACGAAGGCAGTAAGCCTTTAACGTGAACTTACGAAGTTATAACTTTTGTTGATTATAGTGATGTCATAATTATTATTTCTTTTTATAGCCCTTAATTTTTTTCGAATCATCAAAAATAATGGTTTCTTACTTCTGACAGTACAACGGTATATTAACAGTAGTTTGACGGTAGTTCGCGATAGCTAATCAGTCAGCTTCCGTGCGACTTAATGTATATGTTATTAAAAATAAACGGACATACAAACAAAAGAGCTGATTACTTTTAACGTTATAAAGATGTGTTATAACGAGTTTATAATATTGCAGATTTTTCGTTTTTAGTTTAATGGTTGGGTAATTAAGGGCGAATTAATTTCGTCATTTTAATGGTTAATATTTTAAAAAAGTAACATGTCTTATGCTTTTGTCTCTGAATTAATTATTTATAACGATAAATAAATATTTTTGTAATTTTAAACTAAGTGAGTTATGGCTTGAAGTAACAATTTAATTCACATTTTTTTCAGTCAACAGCAAATTCAAATAGCTTAAATATTACTTATCATTTAATATTAACATAAAAAAAGGAAACTTAGGAAACCTTACAGCGAGGACAGACAAACAGACAGACAGATGTATAGAAACTATAAGGGTTTTACAAACTTTACTAATTACTTACGACTAGCGATTGTCGTACTAAACACAGCACATTGTGAACACACCCTATCCTATATATAAGTAACGGTATTCAAAGCGTGTAATATAAATTCTAGTTCCCAATGCAGTGCTCGCGGTTGTAAATTAAATTCCGAAGATAATCTGGGGCGTTCATTAAGCGGCTATTAAAATGAACTGAGGTGTACGCTTTCCAATGACCTCAGAGAAATTTGCCTTCGTGTCCTATTGATTTGTTCGTAGATTTGTGCTTCGGTAATGAAATTCACGCCTATTGGGTTAATATGGTTTTCAAAACGCTCATCGTTTGATAATAAAATACTTCATTGGCATTTTACGAATCAACAAAGATGGACAGACGAATTTCTTTCGCTATTTTTTGATTTTTTTTTAAAAAAAACCTCGCTCCGAAGCAGTGGTAGATTTAAAAAGATACATTCATAACTTATATTAGTAAGATACCTACCTATTGTATATGAATACATGTTGTGTTTGAATAAAAGATGATACTAAATTACTGACGTAAAATTACTTGCTCTTATTATGTCATGAATGATTAAAGCAAAATCGCGAGAATAATAAAAGCAAAACGCTTAACATCAAGTTTAAAAACATTTCATCATATAAAACTGGGATCTTTTCGCGGCCGCTAAAGATGCGCTCAATGAAGTGCGTAATTGAGGCCACGAAACCAGCGGAACATTAAAAAAAAGTAAATATTTATCTGTAGAAGAAGAAAGGTTTATTTAGCCATATCTCCTTCTACAAGAGTAGTCAATTACATGCAAAATACGCCAATAAGTATGACGAATATAAAAGTTCTTGTATTTCTTTGTATCATCTGTTATTTGTCTCGTCTCTTTTCGTACAACATACTAGGATTCTTTCACAGGCCAAAAATATAGCCAGTCTTCAGAAAAAAAAGTGAAGTAATTTTTTTTCTTTTTTTTTACGATTAGACATACATCACAGAGCATTGCCATTTACGTTATGTTTCAATCGACTACGCTTTTTGTTCCGAAGGCGGAGTCTATATATATTTAGGTCTAGGGATTCATTGGATTCATCTCTTACAGTAATATCTACCTCCAAAATTCGCTTTCATCGTGAGGATGCCTTATGCTATATACTTTTTTTTAATATGACACCCCCCCTACATTTTTTCAAGTTTTTGTTTTTGTATTGATAACCATAACTTTCGTGTTAATTCAAGCACATTCTAAAAAAACTGTTAATCCTAGTTTTTGCTGACACAAATATTTTCCGATGAATATTTCTTTTTTAATTCGCCACATTTGTAGCCACACCATAATAACTCAGTACGTTGAATTCTTGGAAGACAAACGGGAGGGCCGACCGTGGTCTTGTTGAAGACAAAATATTTGTTGTTTACTAAACGGAAGGGACATACGAGCTGTGGAATGGACATGTGTTGACACGCGACTTACTCTGATTCATACAAGTAATTAAACGTGAGAAATAAACCTCAAGCATTTAAAGGGTTAAGGGTAGGAGGATGGATGGTTAAATGGATGATTTATTGGTTGGTGGTTTTGTGGTTGGTGGTTGGGTGGTTGGTTGGTTAGTTGATTGGTTTGTTGGATGGATGGGTAAATAGATGAATGGATATTAACCATAAGATGTCCTAGAATGTCTAGTTCCACAAATTATATTTGCAACTACTCGTAGCAATCGCCCGCGGCCCCACTCGCGTAATTTTCCAGTTTTCGCAATATCTCTTATTGCTGCTCCCCTCCTATTCATCTTAGTGTGATGTTATATAGCCTATAGCTTTCCTCGATAAATGTATCTTACACTAAAAGAATTTTTCAAATCGGCCCCATAGTTTCTGAGATTAGCGCGTTCAAACTCTTCGGCTTTATAATGATTAGTATAGATTATTCACGTCTGCGTCAAAAAGTCGCTGCGACTTACGACTCGTATTTCTGTGTCGCTGGCGCACGGTAAGACGGTATCTTTACCCAAAGTCATTACCATATCATAATATCTACTTATATAAAACGCTTGTCTATACAAATGACGACCTAGTACTGGGTTTCTAAAGGGTGTTCCGACGGCCCTCTTTGACAAATTGCTGATAAGATCCTTATCGGTTAATTAGTAATCTGTATAATTTATAAGACTGGACGAAATTAGAACACGCTGTATCTCATTATCTATACGACGAAGTGTATCTTATCGATGTATTAAAACGTTGAAGATATTTTGAGAAGTAGTAATCATTAAAAGAAAAAAAAAGTTAATATGTTGTTGAAATCTGTCAACTCGTTTAGGCTCTAAAGCGTGATAAATAAACAGACATACATACATACATACGCATGAAAAACAAACCGATAAAGCAACTTTATTTATATATTTACAAATTGTTAAAATTTGCAACGAGTACACCCAATAAATCAATAATGTATCGAATCAAATCGATCAACAATGTTATCGATATATCGATAAAATTTGCAATTCATAGAGCGAGCTAATTCATTGTTCGATACGTATCGCAAGCGCCAATTTGTAGATCAGAGCGATACATCGATAATCTGTCACAGCACTATTGTGTGCGTTGTGTCTTCACTAACAGGGTAGGGTTGGCAATAATTTGTTATTTCTGTAAATTATGTTATTTCAATTACTATTTAACTAAAAAATAAAAAATGTTATGACAGTGCTGCTACAAAAGGATAACTTACTGGCATGAAAAAATTGTTTGTTTGAAGAAAAAAAGTTTGTTAAAATTTTAACACGTGAAAAGGTGTAATAATAAAATATTGTTTTTAAAAATTTAAATTGTGTTGTGTAATTTAATCGTTATTTAATTAAGTTTGTCATAATTTTGTCAAATTTTATTTATTATTTTAATTACATATTTTATATTGACATCATACTTGTCACTAAGATCATTTTTCTTCAATGTTTTTATACGTTTTTCTGCTAGCAAGGGAATCTGCAGTATTAGAATAAAATAACAGTCACAACCCTATTCGTAATACTTCTGTCAACCGCATTGATACGATTATGGGTTTTCATTGACTTTGTATGGAAATTTGACGGATCGATTTAAATGTTTTATGTATGTAGCACAAGTTGCCGGAAACACTAGCTAGATTACTGTAGACGAATTTAAAAAGGGGATCATGCAGAGATACGTCATATCCCCTGAATTCAACTAAAATCTACAAAAAACCTTTACGTCAGTAAGATGCTCTATACGTAAGATTGCTCAAAATTTTGGAGGTATATTAAAGACAATTACATCTTAAGACACTCAAAATGGAGACAAATAAAATGATATCTCATACTCGTATGTTGAAATCTAGTAAGCCGTTTAGGCTGTACAGAATGCTAAAGAAATGAAGATACTTCAGAAAAAAAATTACTCTTCTTTCATAGTGGGAAAAAAGATCCCCCAAGCCCCATTAAAAATCAAAATTATCATTAAAATCGGTTAAAGAGTAGGTAAACTTTACAATTGAAAGTTAAATATTTTTTTCAGCCGATTTTTTTTCCTGATACCTATACATAACAATAGAAAACAGCTCCCCCAGAGAATTATGTATAAGCTCAGGCCCCCGCAAAGTCACAACCCACCCCTGCTAATGCCAAGCTACCAAGTCAATTTCTTTTTAAATCTCCCACATTTCAATAAGGCAACGCTAAAGCAACAGATAAAACATTTTAACACGTTACACCCATGCGAATCCCACGTATAAGGTTAAAATAAACAAAATTTGCATGTTGGTCGTTAATAAGATGCCTGTGGGGGTTGGAACAGGAAGAATATGTTCTAATTGCCTGGATTGATTGGCACCCCGCCTCTTCCATCCAGGATAAAACTAAAAAAGTCTAGCCTAGGTGCTGATTCAGAGTAATTTATAGGTGTTTATAGGTGCTTCACATAAAAGTTAGCTTTTTTTACTAAAGAATAATTAATTTTATTCAATGTTAATTTTGTTCGTTTGGCGAAGTGTTGAATTAAGTTGGTTTTTAATAGATTTTTTAAACTCCTGATGTATAATTAGGGATGTGTTTTTTGCCGTGTCTGTATGTTTGTGAGTCTTTTTTAGGCTTTGTAGCTCGTAAACGATTTTACTGATGATTTTTTTGGACAGCTTAAGTGATTGAGATGTTTTAGATCTAATTATGTAGGTATTATATTCTCAGGCAGCCACCAATATACTTAGATCAATATGAAAATATATCGTCATTAACATTTACATTTTAGTTTTAACTAATTATTTTATAAAATACAGTTTGTAGATATCGACACATCTTTTCACATCCCTAACTTCCATATTTGACGTCCAGTGTGTTGCCAGGATGTGTAACGGATGTGTAATTAATTAAGTGTTGCCACCTCCCACTTTTACTGTCGTTAGTGCAACAGAAAGTGCTGGCAACGTCAGTAATTTATACTGTTGTTCTTGTCTTTTACGTATTCAACGCCAAGCATTTGCAATGTGAGTACATTAGTAATTACTTCTTATATTTTTTTATTGTTACTTTTTAATTATTGTTTTTAGTGGCCTTTAATTTGGCAAACATTTTTTTTCAAAAAACCTCTCTAGTTACCTAACGTAGATAATTATAATCTGTGCATTATGTAATTTATTAATTTGTAATCTTATTGTATATTTTCCACTGTATAATTACTATTGTAAAGATAGAAATTTTTGTAAAATTAGGTGTGTTTAAGAGAAAAAGGGAGATGTAATGGGTTATGTCTTGTAGTTGCAATCTTTAATATAATTATGGAAACACCTGTTAGGTGTAGTATTTTGAGATGAGAGAAATTTGATCCCATATTCACAGACCTGTATTCTACGGAGCATTGACTAAAAATACTTAAATAACTACCAAATCTCATTTACTTACTCTTTAGTACTTCTCAGAATTATTACCAAAACTATACCACTTTGTTTTATTTTCAGTTAAACAAATATTGGAATGTTTTGTATATTTCTGGCGCCGCTCAATGCCAATAGGTATTGAA